>PUDQ02000006.1:0-82109 GCA_002964805.2 Trametes villosa
GAACGGATACGCCGGCACGTTATGGACAACGGAAGAACTGCGTGCACAATTGATGCCATTTGGACGATTATATCCAGGATGTCGTCGTTCAATACGAAGATACTGAGTATGGTTGGTAAGCAATTAGCGGGATCGAACGCCACTCGTTGTGATGGACACCTACGACCCGGACTCGTCTGCAGTAATGTCGGGGACCGCCATGTTGGTGGGTACACGGCTGGAGTCGAGATGGTACTATACGGGCGAAGATGTCGTTGGCTCCCGGTGTGGGATGTGAGGGTTTGAAGCAAGTGTCGTGAAGGCATCGCTCGATGTTACAAGGTTTACGTGTGATTGTAAGCAGTACTGACGCAGGCGCCTAGCATGATACAAACGCGGCCACTTATGTCTATTAGTCGTAAGTACTTGCTTTGTTGCGGCATTCTTAGCAGGTTTATCGTAACAACACATTGGAGCTAACTAGTTGAGCGCACGAGCCTATTCGAAATGACGAGCTCGGAGTGAAGACTCGCCAGTACCTATGGCAGCCGCAGCGGGAGTCATGTCGCGTGGTCACTGTACTCACCAGCTGATACGGCCGGGCGGGACAATTAGCAAAATGGCGCCATGCCATGCGATACGTGCTCGTGTTCCGTAGAAAACCTACGTAGTATTTACCATAGTTCCTCGTCTGCAACCCCGTACGTGCAATCTCGTTCACCCACAACTCTACGGGGCAAGTCCTCATGCAAATAGCTCGGACTCATCTTGAGCATGTGGGACGGCCAGATCTGTAAGGAAGACAATATGAGATCCATACCAAACCCTTTGGGTAAGTACAATTGAATGTACATACGGCGATCATCGTCGGGAGGCGGCGGCATCTGTGCGTGTGCACCTCCGTTGCCATCGCGGACGACGATGTACTCCTCCCAGCGGACGATATGATCGTGGCATGGCGTCCAGAGATTGATGATTTCGAGGCAAGGGCCCAGGGCCCCTGCAACAGTGTCTGCAATGGTCTGTAGGATGACAGCGAAGTCTGCCATCTCGCGATAGTCGTAGTCATGCCGGCTGCTAAACACGTGAGGTCCTATGAACTGACGCCGTCTGGGAGTATTCGGCAGGTCCAGATAGAGGGAAAGCGTGCGCAGGCGCGGAAGCAGCGCCAGAGCCTCGCAGACGCGTTCCTGCCGCCGAATGTACGTCACTCATCGCCCAGCATGAGATGCAAATGCGGGACGTACCAGTGGGACCTGCGTCGCTTCCGTTGCGCGATACCGCATCACCTTGAGGGAGGTCAGGACGGGGAACGCCGTCCCTACATGTGACAGGAGCTCATCGTCCGCATCGTCTTCCTGATATTCGAGCTCTAGACTGGTAAGGTTCGGGAGGCGGCAGCGCCGTAGGATAGACAGTAGCTCCGAGGACTGTATAAGCGGCCATTGCCACTTTGAATCCTTCCGAACGCGCTTTCGCCAGCCTCGCCACGTGACGTCCGCGTAGTGTGATGAGTATCGCAGGGAGAGGCTGCTGAGGCCAGGAGGCAGCGCGTCGTACACCGCGTCGTCGACCTGGGGGCAGGTGAGCGTGAGGTGGCGGAGGTCCGGCCAGGCCCACTCCGCGACATGTCCAAGCGGCCAGAAGGGGCGGGGCGGGACATCCTCTGGCTGTCCGAGCTTCAGCTCGAGCAGCTCGAGGCGGGGCATACACGCGAGTAGGGATACGAGGGGCAGCGGAGGCTCCCCGACGGCCCGGTACTCGCCTCGGAGGCGCAGTTCACGCAAGCGTGGCCAGTCCAGTTCGGTGAAGGTCTGTTCTAGCGGGGCCTCGTCCACAGGGAGCGCTAGCCGCTCCAGCATCTGGCAACCCTTGGATAGGATAAGCCGCAGGATGTCCTGTTCAGAGGGATAGATCTGCGAATGGGCACGGCGGCGATCGTACAATTTGAAGGTGAAGGACGTCAGAGGCGCTATCGAGTCCAGCGCGATTTGATCGGTGGGTCCGAGAATAGGCGCGAGGCGGTGGAACTCAAATGAGAGCTCCTGTATCTGTGGCGAGGAAAGCAGTGCCCGCAGTACTGGCCAGGGGAGCCCGTGGATTACTTGTCGCATATAGAGCCGAATGGAGACGACGTGGAGGCGGGGCATGTGCAGCATTACGTGCTCTAAATAGGGCGCATTGTAGAGGCCGCAGAGCCTTTCGTCCTCGGTAAACTTCAGGACCTCTTTGCGGTAGCGAGGGGACATGTGAGGATTCGCTTCTGCTTCTTCTGCGACAATCTGGTCTGCACAGTAATCCACCAGGCGAGGAGTTCTAGAACCCATGGTCAGCGAGACTCGTTCATAAGGCATTACTGTCTACCTGATGTAGGGCCAAATCGCCTGCGGGGCTGGAATTTGACCCTTCGCAGTCAGAGGGAGGCGGCAGATGGTGGTTCGCTTGCTGAAGAGTACAGGCATGCACCGCGACCGTATACGTCGGCACGTCATAGACAAAGAAGACAGGGCGTGAACGACGGATGCCATTTCGACGATAAGATCCAGGATGTCGTCGTTTAGTACGAGGATACTGGGGTAGAGTTGGTAAGTCGAAATTGAACGCCGACGGTCGTCATGGAACACCTACGACTTGGACCCGTAATCAGTCATGTCGTATGACGGGCACCCGCGGACAAAATTTTTTTGCACTTCATTAGCAGGGCTGTCGTTTGATGATTCAGCTCCCGAGCGGCATTTGAGCTTCGTGGACTCGATTTGTCAGACAATCTCGTGTTCGTTAGACGATTTCGCATTCGAATTCGGATTTCGGCTCCGCGGTCCGGTTAAGCGCCATACTGTCGCCCTTGGTAGTCCAAGTTGTGCTCTTACCGCTTTCACTTTAATGACGACACTTTGACTTTCGTTTCACAGATCTCGGTGCAATAATGAAATCTGCACCAAAAATGAGATTTGCAGCGGTAGTCCACGCGATCGTTCGCTTTTTACTCCTTTCTGCTGTTACAGTCAGTAGTACCGGCTCCTGGCTTGTGCGGCACGACTCTGTAAGAGTCCACAGGGATCCCTCATGCTCACACACGAATTTAGTCATGCACTCCTACAACACGACGAGGCGATTAAGCATTCGGGCACGGCTGAGACCCGCAGTGCATGACCGATGGACGAGACGCTCTAAGGCGTCGCGGAGAAGGCGCAGAACTTCGCCGGCATCCACCTCGTCGACATCACCGAAGTGTCAGACCTAGGTGTGCCAAACTCTGTGCGAATCTAGATGGACGTGTGGGGGAATGCCGATGCGGGGACAGACTCGGATGTACGAGCTATACCGTGACTGGTGGTCGTGGGTTTATGAGTAGCGCCCGGGTTTCGCGCCTCCGCCCAAGCGCGCCCCGCATGGGCCGCGAGCCTCAAAAGGACCACCGCGACGCTCGTTCCCTGCTAGGTAGCCAGCGTCGCGCTTTGGTCGTCGCGCCGCCCAAGCTTGCACAGAGCTTGGGTGTGCCATTTCTTATGCTTTGGTCAATTACTCGTATATAGGATGCTGTACTCTCATTTCTCCTCCTTCATCCTCTCTCACCCGCATGCTCGGAAGGTAGCTTATCCATCTACTGTATTCATCCCCTCTCTCACCCGCGTGCTCGAAAGTCCCGTCGACTTCGAGTACTCATTTCTTCTCCCACCCTTCCGCTATCCCTGTTTTTCCGTTCTCTTGTTGTTGTGCTACGCCTCATGTATGTACACTCGCCTCCGCCGGCTTGAGCTCGGCCCCGGGTTCGAGTCGCGCCTTCAGCGCGGCTCCCCGGCGTCTTGCGAGAGAGCGGTGGCGACACGAATGCCATCCCGCCTGCGTTCGCCCAAACCCGCGCGCGCACGCATAGACCGTGGACGGTCATGTTCTTCTATCGATGGGTACTGTGGGTAGGCGTGTGCGAAGGGCGAGTGCTTATGTTGAGTACACTAGGAAGGAACACATGATGATTGATCTGGGGACTGGTAACAACAACAAAATGTACGTCGCGAGGTCCTTCGTGCGCCCTCAGTAACTGGGCAATGAATATCAAGCAGGGAGCGAGTGCGTCGCGCACATACCGGATACAACTCTGGCTAACCCCATTTACGCAGCTTATCGACATCATTGAGACTGTCTACGGCGGTGCGTCCAAGGGTCGTGGTCTGGTAGTTTCCCCCAAGGGTACGTTCTCGTTCAGCCTACGAATCCATCCGAAAGCTCACAATGCGCCCTTGACAGACTACTCTACTCGCTACCGTTACTGAGCGGTTTCCCCGACCAAATGTCAGCTCTCGCTTTCTGGACTTCTAGATTCGCAATACCACTCGTACATCATATCGCACTGTGAATAATGACCTCACGAGTTGCATGTCATCCGATATGTGTCCGTGCCTCGGTGAAATTGCAGCTTATAAGTACATACAAGCGTGACAAATGGAGCAGCACCGTTCCCACAAACCTCGCTACGTCCCTTTCATGATGCTCTCGAGTTCGCGCCTCTTGGATCTGCCGGCGCATCTCCACCCATGCAGGGAAACCGAGTACGAGTGTAGTGAGCATGTATTGAGCCTGTGTAAGGTCAGCTAACTACAATCCCCGTGATGAACGGTAAGAGCTCACCCCAACGACGAACCCGTGCGGTGTTTCCTGCACAGGCGGAGGGTATACAGCGGCTCCAGACTGTGCACGGCAAACACGAGCGTCCAGCTGAACGTCAACATCCACAACGGGACGTTCATGAGCAGGATATGCGCAGGCGTAGAGCGGGGAGTGGCCCGGCAACCCCGGCGCAGGCGCAAACCGCGGCCATCATCGCGCCCATGTTGCAGCTGAGGCCTGGGGCAGAGAGCACGGTACAAGGTCGAAGTCGCACTCTGAGCTCGTAGTGGCCCCGATGCGCGCCGCGCGAAATCGGTTTCCACGCGTCGCACGGTAAGCCCGTATCTCTTCTACTTTCACTCACACACGCTGACACCGTCTGCCCGAAGCCGGAAGACAAATCCGAGCGGCGTCACGGAGTCCCTACTATTTGTTGCAGGTCAGCTGCTCTCCGGAGATGATGTACGTACCGGATTCGTTGCTCGCGACCTCAAGCTTCGAGCTGACCGCCAGGCGAGTCGGCGCCACAGACTCGAATCATGGCGAAGTTCTTACCAACTAATATGAGCACACACTACGGGTGGCCGGACTAGTCAACATGCTCACCTAGTTAAGACATGGTGCATGTATGCCTATGTATGCCCGCGAGCGAGGCCACGCGGCGGTCGTGGGCGGACTGAAGGCAGGCCGTGGCGGATGCGAAAGTCTCGTGAGTCGTCGCGCTCGAGCTTCGGCGCATTAGGCGCCCGCGCATGCCTGAACGGCGTGCCTGAACGCGCGAAGTCCCCCGCGCCCCTCTTGCGCTCTTCCACAACCGCCGCCTCGCTCTCCGACTCGCCTTTCGACCCACCTCGTTCGTTCTACCCAGAAAATCCTCAACCGGCGGCGCAAACACGGGAGTGCGGCCATTCAACGTCCCGAGCGCTCTTCTTGGGGAGACTCAAGGCGGGGTGGATCGCGTAGTTACCGATCTCGTTAGAGATGAGCGCGATGTGGGGCTTTGGTACGTACGTTGTCTATAGTTGCGCACTTATTATTTCCCCTGGCCGACTGACTTGATCGTCTGGCGAAGATCACTGACTGCCGTTTCGAAATGCAGAGACGACAGATGCCTCGTTAAGAACCTCTGAGCGACATTTCGCCGGTGCGGGCGGCCCAGGGAGGTGGTGGCGGGATGGACGTTGCGGCGGCGCGACGCTCGAGACTTGGCAGTTTCTCGCAGTGCGTCGGATAGACGCCCGTGCTGCGCAACGTCTGCGAACATCCATCCGCCACGCTCTCCGCGTATTTGACCGCCCGCCGCCCGTTTGGCGGATGTTTCTACTCCTATCTCAGTCCGTAACGACCGCTTTGCGAACACCTCGACACCGGGGGCCACCTCATCGACACCGAGCACAGCCAGCTCTCGCCCGGCCACTCATACCGCCCCGGAGCGCGCGGCTACTGAGCAGGAGCTTAAGGCCGAGGAGGTACGTGCCATTTTCGTCCCATGTCAGTTCCGCTCTGTTACTGACCTTTTTGATCGCGTGAACGGTAGGGCTTACCTGGAGGGAAATGAAGCCCATGGAAAGGCGAAGGTATGTGGGAGACGCAGAGGGAGAAGGCGGCGCGGGACTGTGCCTCGTGTTGCGTCAGAATAGGTGCCCGTGTCTGTCGACGTGCGCGAAGCCGGTTTGCGCTCGCTCATCGCCCTCCCTGCGGCTGGTTTCTGGCCGAGGGTTCCTCCCGCTCCCATCCCCGCTGTCAAGACTCGACTTCCGGACGTTCGACCCGCAACTGACCTCACCGCCGGCGGCACTCCGCAGCCCTCGTGCCGACGAATCTCGGACCGTGCCGCGAGCGTTCCGGGCGCATACCACAAGCGTCCTGGGGCGGGATGACCGAGCGGCATGGTATTCCGGCCACAGACGAGTTCGAAACGAGGAGGTACGTGCGTGTTCTGCTTGCATGGCTTCCGGGTTCTCACTAACCTTCCGGATTGCACAGATTGCGGCGGGGCCGGGCGGGCGAGGAAGCCGGGGAGCGGGAGAAGACAAACCGCAGGCGTCGAGTCGAAGACGGCTCAAGATTGTGCGGATCCGCGTTCGTCGAAATCAACGCCCGTGTCCGCGCAAGTGCGAGAAGTCGTCTCCCGGCTCCCGCGCACGTCTTCCGGCCGCGCGCAAGCCCTTGCGAATCGACAGAACGCTCTGCTCACCTCCGTCGCCGCCATCCAGCCTCCCGAGCGCGACGGGTGTCTGGTGTGCCGCCGAGGCAACGTTCCGGGCACGGCGGGGACTCCCACAGCACGGGATCGCGCGCGGCCGGGCTCTTACCGTCCATGTGCGCCGTTTGCGGCAAGGTATGTGCCTTGTCGAAATTTGTAGATCCGGCATTCATTGCTGACGGCGTCCCGGACAGCGATTTCGGCGTTGTCGTGTGTAGGAGAACATGTGGAAAGTGGATCGAGGAGAAGGGCGGACGGGAGAGTGCGTGCGGCCGGCGTGGAGCAAAGGAGGGCGGCGGCGGAGGAGCTGCTAGTTCGCGCAGAGGGATGCAGATAAGCGCCCGTCTTTGCGAAGTGCGCGAGGGCGGAATATGGCTGCTTGCGGTGGGCAGCAGATTCCCCGTCTATAGCCCAGTAGTAGCCTTAGTAGAACGTCCGAATGCGAGTGTTTTTGAGTCCCCATCGTCGAGTTCGAGTGCCCTCCAAGTGCTCCCCCTCCTAAGTCCCGGTGCACCCTCCACCGCCGCTAGCCGCACGAGCCGTTGGTAGAACGAGCCGTTGGTAGACTCGCGGCCGCAGCGCCCTGTGCTCCGCCGTGATGCCATGTGCGGCCGTCGTCCGGGAGATTCGCGGAGCGCGAAAGGGCGAATCGGTTCCTGCGGGCTGCTGAATAGGCATCGCGCAGGAGGTGGCTGTCGCATTCAACGCTGGAGTCAGGCTCTGAACGCACCTTCCCACGCACCTCTCCGCCTCGGTAAAAGTGCCTCGTCTCTGGCTCTGTACGATGGTGGCAGCTGTCAGGCGGGTGGGCAGGTCGGAGGACGAGCATGACGAGAGGTGGATTGGCTCACTATGCTGAGCTCCTCCTCGGTGTCCGCCTTCATGGCCATGAGGCGCGGCTTGACCTCTTCGTAGCCCGCCTCGGAGTGGGGGGCTGAAGACAACGCGGACCTCCTTGGTCGTCCCACTCTTCGCCTGGTATGTCAGGCTCATGCCCTACTCCCCGCACGTCAGCATTCTATCCTTCCCGCGCCGCATCGTCGCGCGACCATGCAATAAAGCAAAAACCTACTTTGATCTCGATCGCGGTCATCTTCGCGCTGACGACGTGCTTGGTGATCTTGCCCCAGTGCCGCACGTACGAGATGAGCGTGTCGGGGTGTGGTTCGACATGTACATGCACAGGATGCCCACTTTTCAGCTATGGGTCCGCCACTGTCTTCCGGACGAGGTATTCAGGAGGCTTGCAGTGGTAGTGGTTGCAGGTTATGTGCCGGTTATCGCGCATGCTTCCGGACTCCTCGCGCCCGAGCGCAATCCCGTGACCGCCTTGATTTCAAGGAAGGCCGGAGGCAAATGTCGTGAGTGGCTTACTATATACCATCACCTTTCTATATACAAAAGATATATCAAGATGCCATTACACTAAGCACCGTCTAGCTCCTCGCCCCTTCGACAGTGCTAGCCTGGAACATTAGAATGATATAAGTCTGGGCTGAATACGGCATGGCACAAAAGATACTCACCTTGAACCTGGCGGCCTCTACTGCTCTACAGCAGGAGCGGAAGTTGGTTGCAGAGGCGGGGCGATATGTTCAACGGACATGACACCCCTTTCCGCATGAACACCGGCCACCGCATGAACATCGACCAGGGAGCTATGAGAGACAGATGAACGGTGATGGTCGTCCTCAGCTGCTGGCATGCCCTCGGCGTTGTACACAGGCCAGAGGTTGCCAGCGTGCCAACCAGCAGAGGCCCAGGAGTGCTGGGCCTCGCTGTACTGGGCGAACATCATGGAGGCACTGGGGCTCGGGGGGTTCTCTATGCACAAAGTTAGAAAAGAAGTTAGCACTGATAGCCTTTCGAGGCCGCAAAACAGAGCCAGCGACGTGTGAACTCACCCTGATACAGAGGACGGCTGCAGTGTGGGCAGACACGCAGACACTCCTCTTGTATTGCGCCTAGCGAACGATCGATCGATCCTGCGATGAGTACATCTGACTCTAGAGAGGGGTAGAAAACTACTTACGTCCTATCTCCTCAACCATGCGGACAAATAACTTATAGTGCCGCGCGAAATGTTGCCCTGCCGGGATAAGCGGAGTGTCGGCAGGGATATGGAAGTTCATATCGTGTTCAGGAGTAGGGAAGCCAGACATTGATGGCTTGAGGGGATGTGCGATGGTGGGCGTTGGGAAGAGGGAAGCGGATCTTCGTCGGTCACAAAGAGGCTGGCTTTATAGGATCCGCGGTGTTGGGTCGCGAAGGCAACGAGTACCGGGAGAAGGTCTTGGGGTGGTGAAAAAAGCAACCATACTGGGAGAGTAAAGGGAAGACGTGACGTTATGAGGCAGCTGAGTACGGTAAAGAAGATGCACAACTTGCGCATTTGAGCGCTGTATGTAAACCTTACTGCGCGCGCGGCGTGACCGCACAGTGCCCAGTGTTGTCTGACTCTTGGCTCCGACACGATGTACATCGCACCACACACCTTTCTAGTCTCTGCCTCAGCTCCGAGAACCGCGCCAGCCACGGCTTCGCTACAATCAGCAGAGGATGACGAAGGTAGAGGGGGCAGGGAGCCAATGGGAATGCCAGGGAAATCGTTGCGCTCTTCAGCTTCTCATATTCGCCCGTGAACAACCTCACCCCCGCCACTGAGCGCTCTCACTCTATGTGACCAGATACCGAGGGCACCCGTCCCGAGGCACTCGAGGCTGTGCGGCTGGTGTTTATGACCATGTTTACTGCGATAGCACGCGGTATGCTCACTCAGGAGTCTTGCAGCAGGTGCAACGATCCCCCGCAATTACGGCCAGGAGTGCAAACTGGTCTCGCCGAAGGAGAGGCGCCGCACGAGCGGCAGGCACCCCCCGCGGGCGAGTACACCCTTAAGGCAAGTCGCCTGGGCCTCGGCGTTCCCGTATGCAAGTGACAGTGTACATGCACTAGGACTACCTCAAGTTCCTCGACCTCATCTCCGCACGCTTGTCAATCTCGCAGTTCAGCTGCGTCTTCTCCTTCGCGTCGTTCACCAGCCTTCCCGCTTACATCGACATACACACACAATCACGCATGCGCACCCTGTCCTCCCATCCGCGCGCGCCGCATCTAGAGGAGTCCATCAAGCCGATACAGCGGCTCGCTGAGCGCGGCCAGGCTCCGAGTCGACCGACCCACAAGAATCATCGTGGGCGACCGCGCGCCCGCCCAGCGTCGCGGCGTACAATGGCAGCAGCATGAGCTTCTGGCACTCGGTGCCCGCGCGGACGTTCATGTGCACGTCGAGGTCGACGTCTGCTTGTATGTGTGCGCCGACTTTTATGCAGGCGTGGGCGAAAATCTGTATTGACGGATGTACGTGCGATCATCAACCCGGCAGCTTCCTACACGGCTTGCCGGGTACTCGCGCCAGCTTCGAGCGGCCTGTAGTATGTGTATGTATTATTCGCAGATTTTTGGGGGCTTTCACAAAGGTGTATACGCGGTAAGGAGCTCGCCGCGCGACGAAACGCGCGCGCAGAGGGCGCGGACGCGGACGTTCGTGTCCTGATCGGGGTGAGCTGTTCGCCCGCGCGATGATCTGCTTCGAGGGTGAGTCAAAGCGCTCCATGGTGAGCTTGTTGAGAAGCGCACGTCTTGCGCCCGTCAAGAAGGGCTAGTCGGCGTCCAGCGGTTCGCGGACACCTCGAGCGAAGAGCGGAGCAATAGGCTCGAGCGACATAGGGTTGGCCAGAGAGGAGCCCAGGCCGAATAGGCTGCCCTGGCCGGGCCCTGGCCAGGACGCTCCTCTACTCCTGCTTGGGCCGGCGCTCGAAAAACGGATGGGCGCCGGGCGACCGAAGGCATGCCCGCGGGATCGCCAGACATTATCGCAGACCAGTTCGCTGCGGCGAAGCGCTCCTCGGAGTCGAGAGCGACAATCATGGAAGGAGCCAACTTCGTTCTGGAAACCCGAGGTGCCGAGGCCCACGGTATCCTGGCGAGAGACGCCTGCGGGGGAAGGGGGGCATGTTGGAAGAAGGGCGACGAGATTGGCAGGCTTACGGGTAGCGAACCATCGCGATGCGAGCATGGCGAAACTCTCATCGTCGTTGAGCTCGAAACCGATTGCGTTGAGGAGAGGGAGGTAGTTGGGCTTCTCCTTGAGACGAGCATGCACTGTAGCAGGAAGCCGCGGTCGCACCTGCACCCTTTTATCAGTATTGCTCACAATGGAAGACAAAGCGCGGTCAATGCGCTACGCAACTGAACTTGCCACCTGAACTTGCCCTGCTTGACGTTCTTGTCAAGCTCAGCTTCGAACTTAGGATGATACCAAGGTACTCGATACAGCCGATTTCCTTGATGATACACGCGGTAGCGAGAGGAGAAAGAGGAGGAGCGGGGATGGCGCTGTTTTTCGTCGAGGAGAGATGAGGCGGCCGGTGAGAGCATGCAATGCCTATGCATTATGTCCCGTCCGTCTTGACTCTTGCTGTATCTGAGTTTGAAATGAACTTGAAACAAAGCTAATCGACAAGCGCTTTCCTTCGTCGACGCTCTTCCCTGCTCTTCAAGCTTCCCTGCTCTTCAAGCTTCCCTGCTCTTAGGTACTGACCTGCACCCACCGCGTTCTGTGCCCTTCCTGCGTCGAGACTAGTCGCAGAATCATAATGCAGGGTACGTACGTTTTGCGAGGTGTTGGCACCTGTCAGCTGATCCCAGTCTCGTAGAGGAGGAACGCGATGAACCCGCACACACGCAGAGCCATTCACGTAGGAGGGAAGCTTCAACTTTCTCTTCTTGCACCTCCTTGCATCTCGCAGTGAGGCTCCTGCTCCCTGGCGGATTGAGCGCCGCGTTGACGCTTGACCTTCTCTCCTGGCACCTTACAAGTCCACTCAGGCTCACCCACCGCTCCCACCCCAGGCGCGCGGCCGTCTCTCCTACCCTTCATCGCCCGTCGCTCCATTCCCTCGCGCCCGTCGCCTCACTCTCTTGCGTCTCTTCGGCCCCTCGACCTCGTCAAGCTGAACGACCCCCCAGGAGCCCCGTAATCGGTCGGTCGGATTCTGCTGTGTGCTCTCAAGACGCTCCAGCGCCCGAGGCTAAGGTCTAGCGCGAGAGCCACGCCACTAACGACGAGGGCGCTGTCCTCATCTGCCTCTGTGAGTCTGTCGCTTCCATCACCGCCTTCGCTCTGACCTCTGGCGATGCGGCGTACCTGGCGCCCTCCGTGACGGTCGCGGGCGCGGGGCAGCGTGGCGGAGATCTGTGCCCGTTTTCGGCGGAATCGGTACCCAGCCTAGTCTCCAGCCGGTGATTGTTGCTGAGAAGGCGACATGCTGGGAAGGCGACACGTTGGCAACCTGACCATAGATCCAATCAGTACGAGGTCGTCGGAGAACAAGACGTCCACCAGATCTCGAGCCTGCATCCTGGATTGTCCGCCCATGAGCGGCGTTTTGCTACAGTGCGGAGGGATGATAACAGATGTCGGGAACCGTGCTTTCTGGCTCTGCGCTGCTCCGCCCTCGCCCGCGCTCTCCTGTCTCTTTAACGACCGCTCGACGCGTCTCTGCTGTCTTTCGTGTGCTGTCCTGGGTTCCGCTCGACCGCGTTCGCGCCTCTCTCTCGCTTCCCTGTACCTGCCTCTCCGCGCCGCGCCCTCTACCCGTTCGCCCTGGGTTTTTGCCAGCAAACTCGTAGACCCTGCGCCAACATACTCTCGTCTTTTCCGCTACATGCTGTGAGTCCTTCCTACTGAAATCGCGTTTCGGCCTCTTACCGCCCGAGGTACCTTTCGCGTCCAACGCCATCGGTCGGCCATGGACGTCTCCCCAGTACAATTTTATCCCCCGCATATATGCGCCCGCAACGCCCACGACGCGAACTGCACGATCCACTCCCTCTCGCCCCTCAAGGCTCGCCCACTTCGCGCCCTTGCCACTTGCACATCCTATAACCCAGGTCAGTACCCTAGACAACCCTCGTGCCGAGGTGGGCACGCTACCGCCGTCCATTGCCCCTCTAGCACTAGTTCCGGCACATTCCCGTGAGTCTATCAATATCAGTTGCTTGGAGCTCGCCACACTCACCCTCACCCACCTCGAGAATGCTGTTTCGAGTACGGACGAGCACGGTGTTGAGCCCAAGTGATTTTGATGCACCCGCCGGATGGGCGCCTAAATAGACAGGCATCGCGCCTGCACCCGGTACGTCCAGTCTCTCTCCGCTCGCCTGTTTGTCTCGCGGCATGCAGAACTGCTTGCTAACCTATGTATATGTATGAAGACTCTCGCCGTCTCGCCTCGCCTCCACTCGAGGAGAACTACGCGGCAAGAAGTAACACCTGCACCTCAAGGCGGCACCCTCACGCCGACTCACGAACACAGTAGAACACCAGAAAACGTTTTATTCACAAGTGCTACAGTCTAAACAACACTGAGCGACGAAACCACGACGCCTGGCACGCAGCACGCTCACCGCGCGGATCGCCCTACGCACTTGCCTAATGGCCGCCGAAGAGGGCAGAGCGGCTTCTTCGGAATGGGCACCGCGACTCCCGAACGCGCCCACCAACGCCGCTACACAGGAGCTGTGCCTCAGCACATCGGATGGCCGGGATGCCATGCACACCCAAACAGGGTGCACGACCATCCCGCTCGCCCTCGCCGTCGTCTCCACCACGCTCCCCCGCACTCGCCGGCAGACCCACACCCCCGGACAGCTGCAATGACATTCGGTGCACCCCGAGCGACGACGGCGAGCGCGTTCGGGCCCCGGCGCGGCGTCGAGCCTGGTACATACGGTGAGCTAGTGTTCTCTACATCCGCACACCGCCTACCTACACGTCGCCGGCCGCTCCGGCGACGACACTAAGTGCACCTGCTGTGTGGTGAGAGGGGGGAACGACGGGGACGAGACCGCAGAAGTGAGAGCAAGGACGAGCGGAAGAGGGGCATTGGAGGGAAGACGAGTGCCGTGTTTTCGCGCCCCCTCCGAGTCTCCGTTCCGAGACCCACGCGCCGCGCCCCGCCGTAAGCGGTCCTCAACCCTGCGCGTCTGCCGCGCCGGTGCGCCCCACTGCCGCTCGCGCGAGGGTTTCTGGGAACGACAGGCTGCCCTCGGTTTTGCGCGCAGCCCCGCCTACGCCCTCCTGCGCCTGCTGAAGCACGGACGGCATCGCCGCCCGCACGCCGCAGAGAAGGCAGAACGCTCCAGTTGCGTCCACTCGTCCGGGCAGGCACGGCCGGGCATCTGCACACGCTGCAGCTCCCAGACGAGCGTGGCAGAGCTCTGGGGCGTATGACGAGCACGGGCGCGATTACGACGCCGCGCGTGAGTCTAAGCTCAACATCCCGCGTTCGCCGTTGCTCACGTCCCTCAGGCTGGTATCAGCGTGCTCGAACGAGCAGTAAAGACGCACGGGAGACGACGATAGCACAGGCCTGAGTGTACGGCGCGGATGCGCACCCGTCACGCGAGTGGCGCGGCGCGCAAGCCCTCGCTCGAGAGAATCATAGCCCTCTGCACCTATGCCCGCGTACTCCCGAGTGACGACGACGGCTGGGCGAATGCCAGCGCCTCCAGCCGAGGAGACGCATGTCAGCCTCATAGCGTGGCATACAACACATCGTGGCCGCCACCGTGCGCCTGCTCGTCGCGACGCAAGGACGGGCGGGTGTGCGGCCGCATTCGGCAACGCGCGCAAACGGCGTTTCCGGCGCACATCTCTGCCGCGCACGCTACTCCGTCTTCGCATCAGCGTGTTGTTGCTGAAACGCCGTGTCCGTAATAGCTGGCTCGGTATCTCTCCGATGCGCCCCATTCGTCCGCACGGCAACGCGTCCCCGACAGAGGCTCCTTCGTGGCCGTCCCATTCACGTATCCCCACGACCCGAACGGTGGAGGGCGGGGTGGGCTTGGACGTTTTGCGCGGACGGCAACGAATGCACGCCCGCGCTGTGGTCTCCTCGCCTGCGCGTCCTCAGGAGACCACAGCGTGTCCTCGCGTCCTTGCCGCTTCTGTTCGTGCACACGAGAATCCCGAGCATCCCCGTCCAACTGGCATGCTCGCAAGACGGCCGGCCAAGACGGCAGGCTGGAGGAAGGAGACGGCAGCGGGCGGGAGGTCAAGCAACACGCCGCCCGAGTCCCTCGCGACTCTGGCCGCAGCCTATGCCTTTTCTACTCTCGTTCGGCAAGGCCTCAATGTTATCTGTTTTATGACATCTTTAGGGTGGAATCGGGATCGGGACTAGTAATGACAACGAGGAGTGGGCAATATTGATGGAGGCCGAATCAACTCAGTGATGCTGGTCGAAGACTGACCATTCCGGCCTGAACATGATCATGATGAGACCTGGGGTGTATACTGCCATAGTGCCAAGCGCCTTCTAAGCGCCGTATTGTTTGGCTATGTAGGTACACCCCCTGTCTGACGCAGACGGTTGAAATTTTGAAAGCAACCAGGCCTCAACACACATCGAGCTGAGAGGACATTCACGTCTACGCTGCTAGATCCCAATCTCGCACTCTGCTCGCTCTGTTCACCATCTCGGACAGTCGCAAAGTAACCACCAGATGGCCGAGCCCTTAGAATCAATGCCGGATATTCCGCTGCCTTTACGCAACATCGAATCCTCCTATGAGTGGCTGAGCGAGCATGTGGACTCAATCCTCTACACCAGATCTTGGAATACCCAACATCTGTCAGAAACGCGGGGATTGTGCTCACGCCTCTCCGAAGCAGTTGAACAGGTTAGCCCCTGCTGGTATAGAAGAGGTCGTCAACTGACTTGAGTTTATCTTGCTACAGCACTCGGCGATCATTCCTGCACAGGAGCTCGACGACCTCAGGAGCAACATATCGTCCATGCAAGAAGCTCTGTATCTGGCTGAACAGCTCAGTCTGGATCATGCCCACAACGAGCAAACGCCTCCTCTCGGGACCCGCAGTACGAACCCAGGAACCGGTGCAGGGCGCCCCTCAGTTCAGATCTCCTTAGAGGATCTAGCAGCTTTAAGAACCGGGCGGACCACCCTCCAGCAGATAGCCGACATCTATGGCTGTAGTACTCGCACAATCCGTCGCAGACTACTGGAGTATGGTCTGGCTGATCCTGGCCCCCCGGTATATACAGAAGAGATACTTCCGGACGGATCCACTATCCGGCACTACCACCCGGGATCATCTAGTGATCTGTCGCAGCTCTCCGACTCGGACCTGGACGAAGTCATTCGCTCCGTTCACGAGCAATTTCCTGCCTTTGGATGGCGGATGATTGATGCATACTTGCTGGTTCAAGGTGAACGGGTCCCGAGACGCCGCGTTGAACAGGCTTACGCGCGCGTTGTTGGGCCCTCCACATCCGCGTTTGGACCACGCCGCATTGAACGCCGTGTATATTCGGTGCCTGGGCCGAACTCGTTGTGGCATCACGACGGTCAGCATGGTAAGTCCCATGATAGGCATATATGGACAAATCTAACTTCATTCAATAGGGCTTATCCGATGGAAAATAGTCCTCCATGCTTTCATCGACGGCTTCTCTCGTTTCGTCCTCGGGATTCGAGCGAGCAACAACAACCGCTCAGCTACAGTCGGGCAGCTCTTTGAGGATATCGCCCATGTGTTCGGATACCCGAGCAGGGTCAGAGGCGACCACGGTACCGAGAACGTGACTGTAGCAGCCAGAATGGAGGAGGTAAGAGGCACAGGAAGGGGCTCTTATATATGGGGACGGTGAGCTGCACTCGTGCCATCGGCCTCTTTGATTTCTTTATGCTAACATCTATTGATAACAGCAGCGTCCACAACATTCGCATTGAGCGGCTGTGGGTAGACGTCACAGTCGGGTTCGGCCACAAGTGGAAGGAGCTTTTTCGCTCACTCGAAGCCACGTACGGCCTCGACGTTGACAACGATGCCCATGTCTGGCTTCTGCACCATCTCTTCCTCGACGCCATCAACGCAGACGCGGAACAATGGGCAGCAACGTGGAACCAGCACGTCGTCGCACGCCGCGGCGAACGTCATCTGTCTCCCGCACAGATGTTCGTCCACGGTCTAGCAGAGCATGGGCAGCGCGGCATTTTCCCTGAAGACGAGCACCTTGACGGGGATCATGTAGGCTATGGCATTGATTGGGATGAGCTCGACAGACCAGCTATTAGGAGACATCACGACCAGCATAACCCTGACGACGACAGGGCGGATCCATTCGTGTCCCACGGTCCGACTAATCTCTCTCATGTTGAGGTTCCCGATCCCCGCTGTCCTTGCTCGCCCGAGCAAGTAGCTCTGTTGGACTCACATCTCAGCAGGTTGCCCTGCTTCGGAAGGAAGAACATGCAAGCGCGTGTGGAGCTGTGGATTGCGGCACTAGACATAGCTCGGACAATCGTACAGCACTAGTCCCGGATGCTACTACAGTCACCCGTCCACCACAACGCCTCGTTCATTGCGTAGGGGCTCCTCGTGCACAGCGGCGTCGGCGGCACACCCCCTCACCCACTGTCGCACACATCCTCCACCAGCCATCACATCCGCTCTCAACCTGCATCCGCCGTCTCAAACCCCCATGCTGCCGATCCCAGCTCAAGGCCACGTAGTTGCCGATTCTCGCGCCGGAGCTGTCGTTTAACGGGACGCTGCGCCACTGGCGGTGAATATCTTGCAGACACATGCGGTTGGCAACGACCAGCCATGTGCGGAATACCGACGTTCGTGCATATTCCCACATTTGCCGGTCACCATACACTGACACAAGCCTGTTTTGACTGTCAGTTACAGCGCATGAGCGTCCGTCTTCGCCGTCCATGGACGTGAACACGTTGATCCAGAGCCCGAAGCTCCAGGACCTGTTCGTCGAGGTTCTCATCAATCCGAGTCGTACGATCTCCGTCGGCAAGGTCGACATCGGACGCGTTCCACACCTACCGCGAGGGCTACTCGCCCGCGACGCCCCATCATCGTCCCGCCCGCGCCCTCGCCCGTGCACAGCGCCGCCCGTCCCCGACAGCGCCCTTGTCTGGCATCCTCACCTCATCCTCCTAGTCGACGAGCGAGGTATTCTACGACGCGCCCGAGGGCGCGGCTGACTGCATGGGCAAAGGCGGACAAACACACAACGACGAAACCAGCGCAGCAGCACTACAGCAGCGCGGTCTCATCGCGCAAGTCCGTCAGGGCGCCATGTTCTTATCCTCGCGCCATCTTCTTCATCCTCGTACTTCAGCGCTCCCGGGTCTCGCACGAGGAGGGTCACGCCGGCGTTGGGACATGACGAGGACGAGTCGATGGTGATCGGCGTGCCGATCGTGCCCGAGCCGACACCGCGCACGTTGTGGTCCTCGAGTATCTGGTCCTCGAGGCCCTGTTGAGCGTCGTCGACAGGCCGTGGCGCGCTCTCCGATTCGTATTGTTGGGTTCGACTGGTAGAGGGAGGGATGGATCTGGGTCTATATGTTTTGCCATGTTTCGCTGTCGTGCTACTCTGCCAATAGTGCCCAATGTATACTATCTATACGTCGGAGAGACACACAGACATGCGAGTAGCCATGTACACGCGACTCAGGTGCCATACAAAATCCGGAACCAGCCTGCAGACTTCGCGAACGTGACCACCACCTCCCAGATGCACGCCGCCGCCGTGATGCGAATCTCAACGAGCTTGGCGGCGGTCCATCCCGCGCAAGAGGCCGACGAGTGAGTGCAGCGCTCGCGAAGCGCCGGTGCCGGAGGAGCCTCGTATGAGCGCTTGTAGGCGCGCTTAGACAGCGAATTCAACGTGTTCTCTACCTAACTCGTCTCTCTCCTTAGCAACCGGTCTTCCATGGCACTCCTCATTTGCTTGCCAGATTACTCTTCAGGTCTCAGAGACGGTCACGCTATGGCTGGTCGCTCCCACGAACCAACGCCGGAGGGCGTTATAATGCCCACTCGCTGTGGCTAGAGCGGACGCCGCCCCCTCCTTTCAACACCCGCACAATCCTACCCCATGTCTGGGCTGCCCTCTCCTGAAGTCGACATGGATGATCAGCATCACCAAACTGCGGAGACACTTGACGAAACATCCATGTCCAGCCTCTTCTTGATTTACACGGTGTATCTGAACGTCGCCGCGGCGCTTAAGCGTACGTGTAATACCTCCTCCCCTTTCCATATCATACACTAATCGACTGGTCAATGTGCTACCCAGAGGAGCTACAAAAGCATCTCACGCAGCCCTGTCCCGAGTGCGGGCATCTGGCGATCCCAGGTTAGTTTGTTCGGCCCTAGGCGCGCTCGTCGTTGCACCGGGATCTACCTAAATGAGTTGCTAACTGTGTCTGATGCCTAAAGACGACCTTCCCCCCTATTCCGACTCCAGCCCGTCCGGTCCCTCGGACAATAACGAAATCGTGCAGGACCCTCCCACATCGTCATCATCGGCATCCCCTCCCACGTCGCCATCGGCATCGGTATTGCCACCCCCTCGCCCGACATCTGCGCCTCCGGCCGAGCGGGCATATGCGGTCTCGCCCCCCTTCTAGTCTCGCTGCCCCGCACTGCGCCAACACTCCAATCAGCCCTGCTCGCAGCGCGCGCTTGATTTGGTGTAAAGTACGTCAGTGTGATCATTATTTGTCTGTGTACTTCTACTCATCTCTGTATCAGATTGTAGTTACTGTCGACGTCGGCTTCTTGGGTTAGGCAACAATATATGAGTACCACGAGCAGTTTTATGACCTGGTGGCAAAAGCAGTTGATGCATGAGGAGAGGTTTGTTTGAGTCGTGTACCACCCATCGCAGAATTGTCCCGCGGACGCGCCGTGCCTCATGCCCGACTGCTACGGCGCCTACACCCATGCCTCTGCGCTGCTGCAGACCCTCTTCAACACGACCGCCCCGACCGAGCTTCTGGCTACCGCGCCCTACCACATCGCGTACGTCCTACCGAAGTAATCTCAGTTCACGCCTAATGAGGCCGACTGCTGAACTCTGCTTGGTCCCGGACCCCGCGTCCTCCCTAAATTAGCGATCTCGGGGAGACGAGAGGGGTACGCGGGGCCTGTCTGCGCGTTCCGAGATCCTGAAGCATGAGCTTAGATTGCCCTACACGCAAGGGTGGGGTTAGTACTTGTATGCGGGATGACCAGACTCGTGCACTCATATAAAGGAGGAAGAAGTCGGATGAAAACGTGCAGCCGGTCAGTAAGTGCAGTGCAGGCACTGAGGTAGCCGAACACATTCAATGCGAGCAGGACAAACCGCACTCGACGAGAAGCGAATAGGAAGAGCGGGGAAGGGCGAACCTGTAAGCCGGAGTTCACCAGCCCTATAGGGTTTACCCGACCCTAATTTCTCAGACGCGCTTATAAGCCTCAGTTCAGCGGGCGCAGACGTCCTACAAATTTCGTTATTCTCCTCTCCGTCGACTCTGCGATGTCAGCATCCGAGGATGAACATAACTCACAGGCTCCCCCGTTTCACCTGCACGGAGGCAGCGGGAGCGGGATAAATGGCACGACCTCGGAGCCGCCTATAAGGAACGGACGCAGCAGCGGCACGACTTCGGAGCCGCCTACGAGGAATGGCCACAGCGGTACGAATGGCACGACCTCGGAGCCGTCTATGAGTTCTTCAGACAATCCGGAAGCTCCTGGTAGCTCTTCAGACAGCGACGACGACGCCAGCTCGAACGCTACCGAGGAGACTGAGTTGGTGCCGTTGCCTTCGGGGCGTTTGTATCCCATGTTTGGCGAAGGACGTCATCTCGAACGCGACAGTGTCCGCCTGACGATCACCTGCGGCACCGACCAGTGGCTCAGGCTCATAAGGGGCAGCGCTCTAGTCGACATAGAGTTGCTCATACAAGGGCGTCTGGGCCGAGGTGCCGTCCGCGAGATAGAGGTATGTGGATTGTTGGCTATTGTACTCGACTTACGCACTTACCACTTGAGCCGCAGCTTTCTTTCCCGACCACCCTGCGCCACGCTAGACAGCTCACAGGACGATACTGGACACTTTCCCTCGAAGAGGTCATGCGAAGCTTCGGGGACCGCATGACTACAGGGCAACGCGAAGCTGTGGAGACACTTATCTACGTCTACACGTGGTTTTCGGGGTTGGATATGGTGGAAGACACCCGCAATGCTTGGTGGCAGCTGCGAGAGCTGATGATAGCGGCCACTGTCATGTCTCGGGTGCTCAGAACTCCCGGCGATGTGTTAATTAGGAGCGTCAGAATCTGGGCACACAGACATATCCCGGTATGTCGTTGTTCAGGTTAAAGTCCCAGCGAGGGAGTTACTCACTTCATCTCTATATAGTGGGATTCCTTTCCTCTGGATGGTAGCAGCGACGAAGAAGACTCTGAGGGCTCCGACCGGGAGGACTCTGAAGATTCCGGCCGGGAGGACTCCGCTGGTTCCGAGTGGGAGAACACGCCGACTACCGATGAGCGGCGTGTCGATATGGGAATCACAGATGGGGAGACGGAGGGAGATGACGACACAGACGACGGGTCTAGCACCGTTACACTGACTGGCGCTGTCACCGCCGCGTCTGGCGCTGTCGTCACCGCCGAGTCTGGCACTGTTACACCGACTGGCGCTGTCGCCGCCGCAGATGAGCGCCGTGACTATATAGGACTTGCAGATGGGGGTGATGTAGACGAAGGTAACGATGCAGACGATGAGTTCGAAGGGGAGCTGTGACGGGTTCAGATTGATTGCGTAGACCGAAGTACAAGAGATGATAGTAGTACAGTGTACTTATCCTCACGCAACAGGCAGCGTAGTGTCATAACCCTCTATCTCAATTGCCATTCTAGTCAGACTAGCAGCGACTGGACTCGAGGGCACAGTGGGAGGCCCGTGCCCATCCAAATCCAGTAACACTGGAGGAGGAGGACGGAGAAGTACGCCTGGATCACAAGGTAAAAACGGTCAGAATAGACAAAGATAGAGATTCTGAACGGACCATACAACATTGTGTGTACCGACGAACGGAGACTCCAGATCTTGAGTAGTAGTTCTCGATAATCACTATCTTGAATGTTAGAAATGGCAGCGAGGATGAGTCGGAATCGAGGATGGGTCGGAATCTTCATACCGAGGTAGCCGCATTGACCGCGGGCGCAGGCCGCCACCCATTGCCCTGAAAGGTGTCCGGAGCTTACACAGAACACCGTGGACTCGAATTGGCCATGTTCAGAGCGAGTGTTGCAGAGACACATAGGGAAATGCATGTCGTGTGTGCTGCGATACCCGTGAAGCCTATCCGGCGTAACCCTCTGCGCCTGAGAATCAAGCGGCCTGCAAATAGAATCAGCGAAGCGTCGGTCAATCACACAGTGAGGTGTACCAAGCCCAAGGACTCAGGTCGTTCGCCCGGAACTCGAGGACGATGTCATGATTCTCGCGGATGCGAGGTAAATAACGATCATGGTTGTATGGGTAGATAGCAGGGAGTGGAAGTGTGAGATGGTCGAGCGTTCCGTAAACTACTTGTGAATTAGGAGGAGGCATGGTATGAAGCCGACACAATTTTGTGGCACTGGACGATCAGATTACCAGGAGGAGAAGGAGAGACGAACAAGCCAGGCGCTAAGGTGCTAAGGCGCTTCCTTCCCCTTCTCTTCCTCCCTCCCCCTTCTCTTCCTCCCTCCCCCTTCTCTTCCTCTTCCTCGTCAGCTTCCTCGACCATGAATCGAAGACAGCAGATCATACTACGAGGATTAACGTAAGTCGTGGCTATCTCTATAGCACATCATCTCAGGAATATCCGTTTTCACTACATAGGCCACTATCGCTCGAATTCTAGGGAAATGCCTTGCCTTTTCGCCTGAATGACTCGGAGTGCTTCCCCGTCCCGTCGCTGAGCTGCCGATTTACAACCTGCTCACAGATAAGAGTAGGCAGTACTGATCAATGTCGTATTTGCTAGATGCGGCACACCATAGCAGATGGAATAACAGGGGGGCTGTCGTACAAATCTCGAGTGAGTTTCACCAGTTTCGCCAGGCCCGCGACGCAGCCACCTCAGGCTCAACACGTACAGGCGAGAATGGCAGCCGCTAAGCCGGATATTAGGTCATATCTCGGTCGTGTCGGTTGTCCGTCAAACTCGTTGGGACGAGTACTTCCATATATGACTGCATCGGTAGCGACTCGGTGGCGAGTGCCGCAAGGGTAGGGTATAAGTTCTCTCTGGCCCTTGTCCACTCGCCTACCAGTGTACCTTCGCCCCTTCGCCCCTCCTCGCTCCTCGCTCCTCGCTCCTCACCCCTCGCCCCTTGCCCTTTGTCCCTGTCCACTCGCTTAGCCTCGCTCTTCCGCCCATGGAGCCCGACGTGTCGCTGGAAGATCACAGCGATGCCGCTTCGATCGGCGACGTTTCTACTCACGTACCTATCGATAATCAAAGTGACACGGCTTCCATTGGCGACATTTCCGCCCACATATCGGAGTCTCCTTCTCCGGACGTTCCTGGGCCGCCTCCTCCCCTGGACACCAGTTTCACCGTGGATCGGGCACCTCGCGAGCGCCTTCAAGATGTCTCCCAGAAGGACGCCGAGCGCGTAGGGTATGTCTTCTACACCTTCTGCCGATGCTGAGTGGCTCATCATCCACGTCTGTGTGTGCGCCGTGCAGGAGGAAAATTGATAGGCATCTTATGCCCCTCATGTGCTGTGAGTCTCCTCGTGCATGGCAACCAGTCGAATCTTACTGAACAATTCGTCACAGTCCTTTACATGTCCGTATCTTGCGTACATGCGTACGCAGTATTATGGCTGATGAACCTACGTGTACAGGATGCAATTCATTGACAAAACCACTCTTGGACAGTCTGCCGTCTTGGGGTTGCTGTGCGTACAGAGTTGCCCCTCGTTCTCGTGTGTGCAACAACACTAACATTGCCCGCTGCCGCTCAGGAACGGCCCCAACCACCGTCTGAGCCAGCAGGAGTTCAACTGGCTTGGAACCATCTTCTATATCGCCTTCCTCGTCTTCGAGTGGCCCCAGAACATTGTATTGCAGTATCTCCCCATTGGGAGGTGGATAAGGTAAGCCGCGTCTCTCTTTCCCCGCTAGATTTATTTTGACGCTTACCGACTCACAGTCTCAACATCGTGGTCTGCTCGATATCCCTCCTCTGCCAAGCGTCCGCAAAGACATTTGGGGGATTTTTCGTGTGCCGCATTTTCCTAGGTATCTGCGAGGGTGCGATTACGCCGGGCTTCATGATCGTCACATCTATGTTCTACACACGCGAAGAGCAGACCCAGCGTGTTGCCTACTGGTGTACGTACGCTTCTTCTTCTTCGCGCTTCCTTCACTCGGGTTCATGTACGCTGATCGAAGCATCCACAGTCCTTATGAATGGCGTGGCTATCGTTGTGCTTGGGCTGCTCGCGTACGGCACCCTTCACATCCACTCGACGATCCTCGAGGCCTGGCAGTGGTATGCGCCTCTTACAATACCCAACCGGCGGCGAATGCTGACAGCCATGGTCTGACAGGCTGACGATCATCACCGGCACCTTTACTATGGTCGTCGCCGTCCTCTTCTGGTGAGTCCCCATCTTTCACCCCAGAGATGTATTCCTCATGACCGTGCATCGATCAGGTTCTTCTTCCCCGATTCGCCGGCGACCGCATGGTTTCTCACCACCCATGAGCGGGTCATCGCTACCGAGCGCATCAAGGACAACCAAGCTGGTGACGAGAACAAGCACTTCCAGAAGGAGCAGTGAGTTCATCATCCCAGGCGCATGACAACCCTGCTGCTATGCTAACGTGCTCAATATCTGCAGATTCATCGAGTGTTTGAGGGACCCGAAGACTTGGCTCTTCTTCCTCTTCGCCGCCATCTCGTGAGTGTTCGCACCACCTGCGCGCGACTGCAGAGTTTGAATATAACATTGTTGTTCCGTACCCAGGAACGTCACGAACTCGGTATGTTGCTCAGATCTCGGTATACGCGTGGCCGCGGCAGAGAGGCTGACGGACGCCATAGCTCAGCAATCAGCGCCAGATTATCGTCGCCAACTTCGGGTTTAACCCGCTACAAACAACCCTGCTTGGCTGCGTTGACGGCGTCGTGGAGAGTACGTACATCCCTAACCTATATTCCTCCATGCGCACTGGATCTAAACGGAGACTGAAAGTGATCGCCATCTTCTGCACGGCCAAGTCTGCAACCTATTGGAAGAACGGGCGTGCATACTCGGGCGTGCTAGCGTACTGCGTCGCCATTCTCGGCTCCATCCTTGTCAACACGCTCCCGTCCAGCAATCACATCGGCCTACTATTCTCCTACTGGCTCTCGAGTAAGTTCAACACGACTTGGAGCAGCCTGTGAATGTATGTGTTACTAACTGCGCGTAACACCCTAGTCGCCTCTATTGCTCCCTTCGTCGTCATGATGGCCTGGGTTGGCTCAACCACAGCCGGCCATACTAAACGTAGGTCTACTTCGGCATTCCTCTCTTTACGTCCTTAAGTGTGCGTTGTTGAAATTTCTCATGCAGGTTTAACGACAAATGCGATCTTCATGATCGGATACGCAATCGGAAACGCAGTGGGCCCGCAATACTGGGAGAAGCGCTTCCAGCCGCGGAATCACGTCCCTTGGTTGATACTCTCCGTTTGCTGGACGGTTTCGGCGCTCATTCTACTCGCAACACGTGCATATCTTGCAAGAGAGAATGCACGCCGGGAACGCGCGAGTGCGGGTGGCCCGTACGCGGCCCCAATACACATATTCCGAAAGCACTCAAAAGGCACGTTTACCGACAAGCGTAGTAGTCGGGTATGTTCTCTTGTTATCCAGCGTATAACCGCACATGCTGACCGAGTGGACCTCCTATTCATGCAGGTGGTCCTCGACGTCACGGACTTGCAGAATCCCAACTTCCGTTATGTGCTCTGACAAAGTCACCCCAGGCCTGTAGTATTTTCCTTCGCCTTGTCTCATATCCTCATCCTTGTCTCATATCCTCATCCTTGTCTCATATCCTCATCCTTGTCGTCTCCTATATCTGTTATCTCCTCCAGCCTCTCAGTATCGACTCGTGCCTTAGGCCTCCTCTTACGGCGTCTCCATATACTGCGCGTCCATAAATTCTCTCCCGCTATGCTCCAGTCCGCCCACACATGGCCTGATTGCTCCATGAGCTAATCACTGCATCGTGCGCAAGCACTGTACACAGAGTTCTTGATATATCTTGACAACGTCGGCGTCGGCGTCGGCGAACCTGCTACGTTCGGGGTCCTGGGTCCTGGTATGTTCGTCTCCGCTCGCGCGGTGATAATATCATAAAATATTCAGCGATGTTGGGGGAAAGGTTCTACTTGCACCGTATGCGAGGACCCAGTGCTCCCTACGCCGTCAGAACGCGCAGGAGATCAGACATGTTGTAATGACGACAAAAATTGAGTAGCGAGTACGGGGTGTCAGAAGTCTCCCCGAGTACCTTGACGTTCGACTGTGCTAGCGCCGACGCCAACACCTCTGGACGCCAATACCTCTTGTGCCACCCCTCCTCCGCAAGATATCAGACAACCTGTAGAATTTGTTTCATATCTTGTACACTAAGCCACAGGGTGGGCGTGGTCACTCACGGCCTCGTCAGCATCATCTAACCGACCAGGTCATGAAGCATACCGGGAGGGTGAAGGATTCGAGGGGCCGGGGAGCAAGGAGCAAGAGTGCAAGGTACGTATGTTCGGCTTCCCAACCTACCCAATGAGCTCATGCGTCTCGATAGCTCTGACAGCCTGCGATTCTCTCGGAGAGGCTCGTCCCTCAGATTCTCCATGTGCGCGGACACTCTGGAAAACTTGCAGGTATCGTCTGGCCCGCTGGAATATCTCTGGGGCGTCTCGACGCAGCTCCCTCCAGCGCCAGGTCGTGTCACCCTCGTCGCCGCTAACCGGGAGGGGCGTACGTACAAAGTCGTGCCCGGCAAGGACTAGTAGGCACACCTTGAGCATCTCCAGGCGGACATTCGCGCGTTCAAGAAGCAACTGGAGCACGTCATCGGAGCGCTACAGCGAGATCCTCCCGGGCGTGGACCTCCCGGACCTCCCGGGCGTGAACAACACCGCGGACAACCTGCCCCACTACGAGGGGCGGGCCCGTTCGTGGAGAGCAGGTTCACTCTTCGGTGGTGGCAACTTCGGGTAAGGCCAGACGAAGACCGGCACAACCCTAGGGGGAGGCTGGTAGCCGCAGAGTCAAACGCGGGGTAGGCAACTTGAAGTGCAGGGGGCGGTCACTCCACTATCAATGTCCCAACACGTGTGAGGTACTCTCCCTCCTTTCCTAACGCCCTATGAGTGTCATTGCTGACCTGAGATCGTAGTCGTCCTCGACTCGCTCGTGATCGCCGTCTCGACTCTCAGAGCTGCTCATGCTCATCAAGTACCGCGTTGGCATGCTTGAAGGCCAACTTCGCCCCGCTCTATCCATTCTCTATCTCTAGGCGGGTATGCGTGTGCGACTTATTAGGAGATTCTTGCCATCGTTTCGGCTCTAAATGCAGGAAAGGCTTGTATGCTGAGAGGTTTTGGGGAGGTCTCTCCACCGCAGTCTGCAGACTTTCAATGAGATGCCATGTTGACCGTCTCGAAAGTCTTGGGCGCTCTCGGGCGTCAGCAAGCCGGCTTTCCTTGGGGTCCTAGTGCATAGTCGTGTACTCATAAATGGGTAAAATATTCAGCGACGTTTGGGGAAGGGTTCTGAATGCGTAGGAAACAAGTTTTCAATACTTGCGACATCTCAAGAGTGTATATTAGATCAGACATGTTGTAACGGCGATAAAAGTTGAGTAACAAGTGTGGGGGTGTCAGGAGTCTCAGCCTCATCTCAACATCCTTGAACGCATAAGCGCCGCGAGCCGCGCGCCGCGAGCCGCTCGCTGTCGCCCCTCAACGTTCAACGTTCACGTTCAACTCCCACTCAGTTACTCTCGCTGTTTGACCTTCGTCCACGCGAGTTTATACGGCGTACGGACGTCCATGGATAGTGTTCTTTCATTAATCTGCACTCATTTGCAAGACGAGTATGCCCCGCCCCGCCGAGAGGGTACAGGATGCGAGTGGTGGACGACGTAGGGGCTACGGTGTAAGGTACGTATAGTAGGATACTCTGGCTGCCTCTCACCATGCCCACCCATCTACCAGGCCCCAGGACAGCCATAGCTCCTCATTCTTTGGCCACTGGGGCGAGAACGATATGCGCTTGGGGGGCCGGCAGCGTCAACAACAGCCCCACACGTCGGGCGATGATGTCGTCCATTGCGCCACCAGCCATGTCCCTGCAGCTAGGCACTACCGGGATCCACCACTACATCGGCCGTATGCCGCTCCAAGTGCCAACCATCCTGTCCAAAACAGCACACGGTTGAATAAGCACTCTCTCGCCTATATTTCCCATCCTGTTGTAGGGCCAGGCGCGACTCCGACAACGCATGTGGTAAGAGATTCCCTCTACATTTGAGTCGTGTATCTCCTTGCTGACAAGCTATACTTCTTCTTGTGGTAGCAGCAGGCTCAGCTACAGTTCCAAGACTCGCAGCCGCGCACGCAAACCCATGAACAACAGGCACAACCCTCCCACCAGCACTTTGGCTATGGGAGGCCAGGTTCCTCTAATATCGGTCCTCTTCATTCAGGTACTACGTCCTGGCCTCCATGTCCCATATTGGCGCCTACACGCTGAACGTCTCCATTTGCTGTCCCAGCGCCAACTCGTTCCACGTCCCCACCTCCTACCCTTGCGCCCATTCGCTGGGCTGCACCGCTTCCCATATCAGCGTCCTCCACGCCCCTTCCCCCAATCCTTGCGCCGATTCGTTGGACATCTCCGCCTCCCATTCCAGCGCCAACCCGTTCAACATCCCTGCCTCCCACCCTCGCGCCGATCTGCTGGACTGCTCCGCTTCCCCAGTCGGCGCCCTCGGCGTCCCCTCCTCCGATTCTTGCGCCGATTCGTTGGTCATCTCCGCCAGCCTTTTCGCCAACCCGCTCGATCTCGCCTACTATCCCTCATCCCTACTCCCTGTAGCACCCTCCACTCATCTTACCTAAAGCCGCCGCTCTCCACTATACGCCGTAATTCGACCTCGCTGCATGCCTAGGCTCGCGCCCCCTACTCTCGCACATATTCCTGTAGTTATCCTTGTATTCCCTTCTCTTCACAGTAAACCCCTACGACGAAGACGACATATCGACGGCGTACGGTGTGCGTGACGTTTGGCTAGCGTATGGTGGTTGGGGAGTTGTGGTCGACCAGCGGTTGTGGGCGACGGGAGTGAGTAGCATATCGCTTAAACATGACCTCTATTGACCATTTGCACGCAGGGGTCCCCACAAACGACTAGACGCTTCTCCGATTATTTGCCATTGAGGCAGCCCTCTCGCGGGAAGTCATCATATCGTGCTAGTTCTGGGCGGCGGCGCTCAAGGGCGCCGCGCGCGCCGAACTACTCCTGTATAAAGACTCATACCTTCCCTTTACAATCCAAGCCGTCAGTATATATGCACGCAAACCCGCCCTCTCATCTCGTGCGCCTTTAGCAGGGGATTGAGAGAAGGACTCTGGGCTGGGTTAGTCCGGCGCTCAGATACAAGGTATAGCGTTCGAATCATGACATCATGAATATCGAACGCCCAGAACGCCCATTCCCCCTGCTCTCCTCGCATACTGACAACGTCCTCTTCTCGTCTCTCCTCCAGATCTTCTCTTCCCTTTGCTTCTCTTCTCTTCTCTTCTCTCCTCTCCGCCAAGCCAAATCGCCAATGCCAGAACGCGCGGAGATATACGTGCAGCACAAGCACGTCGAACACTTCATCAACTCCACAACCCCCCAGGATCGCCGCCTTCATGCTCTATGGGTCGACCCTACAGCCAAAGAGCAGGCGAATGCCCCTCCCCGCTCTCGGGCTCATCGAGGGCTGGTGTACGCGTTGCAACCAGGAGACACGCTCCGCCGAGGCCAGAAGAAATCGTCGGAGGAGGATACTCGTCCGCGTCGTAAGGTATCCAAGAACATAGAAGACGGCGAGCCCGGCTTTGCCATTTACCCTACCTGGCTATTTCCCGATCTCTCTTCGTCATCATTGTGCCTCATTGGCGTTCCTTTCAACCCGCGTTCCCTCATCCTCGAATTTCAAAACTCAGCAGGTAGCTCTCTGTGCGTTGAGGTCAGTACGTTCAGAGCGTTCTAGATAGCCGTTCATTGAAGGATTGCAACTCCAGGTCCGCCTCTTCTTGCACGTATCGACGCAGATTTTTACTCGGAAGGAGTGGGACGACTCGATCTGCAAGGTCTCGCGCGATGTACGTCTCACATTTGACATTATTGTCTGAACCATAGTTTCTGATCTCCTCTCAGGACCGAGGCTTCAAAGTAGCCATCGCTTTTGATTTGGGAACATATGTGCTTGCACTATTGGCCCATGATATGCTGTTCCGAGTAAGTCGTATCTTCTTCGTCGCTTCTGCGTCTCATTGACGAGGGCTGCTCAGGTACAGTGGGCAGCCTCCATAGAGAGGCTGCCAAGTGCACATGCATCTGACGTCCTCACAGACTGGCGCGGGTTCCTTTGGGATGTATCCTGGTGGGTGGAACGCCGACGCGCCAAGGCACGTTCACGCACGGGACCGGCGTTCTTGATCATCCACTCTGAAGACGTCTTCCCCGGCCTCGGAGTGTATTCGCTCTCCGAAGTGTTTCACCGTGCAGGTGCGCTTGCTCTATACCTATTTTTGTCTTCGCGTGTATCGACTGATAGGCCTGCGTGTGCGTTACACCCCGCAGGCTTCACAGTGTCTATCTCTGAAAGGGACCTCTTTGACAATGCGTCGCGTACTGCGAGGCTCTGCGTAGCGTTTCGGGAATTCGCAGCGGAATGCGAACGGAAGCTCTGGCCATTCGCCAAGCGGTATCTCCACGGCTTCAAGTTCGCCGTGGAACAATCGGATCGTCTGTTCTATGGGCGGAATCTCCTTGTGTATGGGAAGGCACGAACATGGGTTTGCGCCAGACAGAGCGCTCTCCTTGACAAGATAGTCCGAGCGAAGTCAGAGGTACGCAATCTCTAGAGCCTGAACGGCAACAATTCAAAAGGGTTTCCTCACGCAGGAACAAGGCAACGCGAGCGACGCCTTCGAGCCAAGCCTGGTGCGCGGCGCGTTGGCTATGCCCAATGATAATCTCGGACACCTCATTTTCGGACCGGACGAGTGGAACCGTCTCCGAACGTTGTGGCAACTGCCAGTGACAGCGTCCGACAAACGCAGCGATTCTCTTACTAGGTTGTACCAATGTGGGTGTCCATTCTGGGTCACGGCAGGACGGGTTGATCTCATCGTCTCACCTAGCTTTCCAATTGATAGAAAGGACACACCTGGAGAAGGGGTACTACGATGGAGGTTTGTATGGCGGTCAGTGGAATGCGCGCCGTTTCCAGACGGCGATGTACCGGTTACATGTCAAGAAGGTAAATCATTACGTTGACGTTATCTTACATAGGCTGATAGACAAGCAAACAGATCGACCCATCCTCTCAGCTGACTGCCACTCCCCCGCGGCGCACGATCGGTACTAAGAAACACCCCTTGTCTGTCGATGACGAGGAGTTCGACTCGGAGGAGAAGAAGAAGAAGAAGAAGAAGAAGAAGAGCAGGACATTTCAAGCATGGTCTATCATTCCCATGTAGGTCGACGCTATCGCGCAGCTCCCACATCGTCTCTGACCCGAACTTGGAATGCAAGTGCGAGAATGAGCTCGGATGTGCAGCGCCATCTGGTCTCCCTACCAGAACAACATAGGCTGGCTTCGACTTTGACCACAAGAATCACCACCACCCACACGTACACCGTCGGACCTATGGACTTTTGTGGCATCGCCCGCCTTGAACGCGCTCAGGGCAAGGGGAGCTCCATGTAATTCACCGGCGCATTTTGTCTCTGCATGACTACTGACCTAATGAACAGCATGTTTCTATGTCAAGACGACCCCTCGGCACCTGCATTCTATCGGCGTCGCCGAAAATCCGCTGGCATGCATCTGAAAGCTCGTTTCACAGCTGCTATGCATAGGCGGGTAAGGAAACTGAGGAAAAAGAAGGCGGGCCCTTCGCACAAGAGGGGACTCGGATCCACTCGTTCACGACGCAGTCCCAAATCCTCTGACCAACTCGCGATGGAGGAAGCTCAAATATACACGGGCAGAAATTGAGCAGGGGGGCCTGGATTCATGTACTTTATCTGTAAGCTACGGTACAGCATGGCTTGATAATGTTCGAGGGAACCTGTGCTCTGACTTGGAGCCTACGCTTGAGCAACACCTATACGGGGTCCTGCGCGACACTAGGCCTCTAGGCGCTTGTTCCATAGCCCCGTAACCCTAAGACCTCTGAGTCTAAGGCGACTAACTATTGAGCCGCAGAGATTTCGGAAGAATTCGGCGAGTGATAGGAGAGGCACAGTCCTACGTTGAGAAGAACTAGGAGGACGACCAGTTTTATGAATCGAGTCGAGAATCTAGCACGCGATGAGCAGGTGCCAGGGGTCAGGCCTCACCGATACACACCCTCTGACCCTCAGGCAACCCTCAGGCGTAAGTACGCAGAGTCACCATCACTACTGTCGACGTTGAACTGCCCCAAAGCTTGTGCCTCTTGCCGTCGCCTCGCTCCCCTGAGCAATCTCATCTCCTGTCTTCAAGATGCCTACGGCAGAGCTCGAAAACCTCGAAAACCTTCCATGGAGATCCAGCAAGGGCTTCGTCTACCCTTCCTCTACTAGTCACCCGTCTGCAATCTCCTCTCCTCCAGCCACCACTCGTGCCCGGCACCCAATTTGAACTAGTGAGTGCGTCGTGGTGTCTTATCCATTAAATGCCCGTGTTCTAGGAGCACGGAATACAGGTATACGTCTCTGTCTCTCTGGTGTGGTTCATGCGATCTCACTCCAGGACACTGGACAGGCTCACGGGCGACCTTCGCGTGAATAGACGATCAACTTGTCTTGATATCTTCCTGATATCATGCCTTACCTCGCGGAACCTCGCGGACGTTCGTCCGGACGAGCAAGCACAAAGGCACACAGTCGTTCGCGATTCTGCAAGCTACGTCCTCGAACGGACGGTTCCATTCTCAGACAATCTATGCTCGACGATGACGCCCTCCACATATAACGTTGCTGTGGCAACTGAACTGCTGCTCGCTCACCCGTATCCTTTCCCTCCAGACCCCTAGCCAGCAGAGCAGCCACAACCCGCTGCTGCTGCTGAGGAAGCCCCCGCTGCAGGAGAAGACGCCGAGGCGGCAGCTACCCAGGGCCAAGCCGAAGGCGACGCAGTTGCAGAACCCCGCCCGAGCCTGAAGCTGGTGCTCCGACGGACGAAACGGCTGAGGTGCAAGAGGCTGTTGAAGCGAACGCTGAGGGTGGTGCATCCGCCGCGTCTGAGGAGCCCGTCGAGTCCACTACCCAGAACCAGATAGAGCAGTCTTACCCGCTAGTGGAAGGTGCCACTGAAGGCTTGAGCTCCGCTGCCGAGGAGCCTGCCGTTCCCGACAAGAGTGCAGAGGAGTGGTTGAAGGAATTCAACACTGCTAGGGAGCTGTTCAAGGAAGACCTTGGCCGGCGCGTGCTCAGTCTCGTCGGCGAGCACCCTTCCCTAGTGTTTTATGTCCAGAAGGTCTTCGTAGGACCTACGAGCGGGTACCATACGCGCTCTGTGAAGGCGTCGACCGACAGACAGACATCCACGCGTTCTCTCCCAAGGCATACGACGTGCAGGAGCACCCCCGGGCCCTCTTCGTTTGCTAGGATGTCCTCGCCCTCGTGTTGGGTGACACTACCTCTCCTGCTGCGAAAATGGCAAACGGCGGACAACGCGGCGGAAAGTCTCATGTACGTCCTGCTCTCGTTGCTACTGTCCAATCCCGGAGATAGCGGCCACCCAGTCATCCCGAAGTGGTTGCCTGCGCAACTTCTCATCTTGGAGTCCTTGCTGGTTCTCGGTGAGGCGCCTCGCTCCATGACCCTGCGAAGGAGGGCGAGGCCATCGTTCGTGAGCTCATCGCTTCCCCTAGGGTCCGGGACGCGCCACGCAGAAGAAGCGCGCAACGCCCTGTTCGAGTTCTGCATGCGCCTGCTAGCAGTGCCGACGCTCCGGAAGGACGAGCTGATCGCCGCTCTCCGGTCCGTATCTTTGTCCTTCTGACTCGCGACTTGAGCGTTGCGGAGAACTTCGTCAAGCGCGGCGGCGTCGCTTCGCTCTTCCAGTACATGAAGATTCCCTCGGGTACCCAGAGCGGCGTCGGTATACAGTCCTACGTCGCTATCGAGAACCCGTCCATCCTCCAGCACGTCATGCGCCAGCAGGTCTGGCTATCTTTTTCGCACCCTCGCACCCGCGTCGTCGACGTCGGCGCCTTCGTTTCTGGCTGCAAGGCGACATCCTGTCTCTCTACAAGTACTACACCACCATGGCTGGTGCCACGACGGCTCTGTTGGTTCACGGTGAGAAAGGCGCTACATTGAGTACTATAGACGTCACTCAACTAACTGGTTCCTTAGAGCGGCCATCGCAGAAGGTGCTCCACACTGTCCTGTTGGCTGCGTTCGCGCGAGTCGGTGGTCTCGAGGCTGTGTTCAGCCGGTGATGCGCACGGTGCCACTCTGACCCCAGGATCCTTCGCCAGGTCTCTACGCTCGGCGCACCGCGCGTTATGCACGCGCTCGCGGAAGGGCGCGCGTCCCTCCCCTCAGGTATCCGCAAGGGCGCGGTGGTTCCGCTCGCGACGGGCCCGGAGGCTTCGCGCGCGTTGAGCGGGACTATCGGCCGAGCGGGCGGAGCGCGAGTCATCGCCAAGGGCGGGCGCAGCACGCGGGCCGCCTTATCGGGCGCGGCCGCCAATCGTAGGGCGGGCATTCGCGAGCGCGCGTGGACTCGCGCGTGGCGGGGCCGCTGTCCTCGCGGTTCGCGGCGCGGGCCTCCGAAGGGGGTTCTGGATCCTTTCGCTGGTCTAGGCTTGGTAGCTACGATTCATCCATGTACCTACGCGCCCCGGGCGCCAGAGAATTCAGACTCCTTTCCCCCTCACCCTCAGGAGCTCAATTGCGTCTGCGTCCTCTCTCTGCGAATAGCGTCTTGCGTTGCGTTGCGTTGCGTTGCGTCCTTGCGTCTTTCACCGCGCCCGCGTTCGTGTCCCCCTCGCGAGCGCCTGCTCGTAGCTACTTTCGCGCCAGCGCCGTGACCTTCGCGAGACGTGCCAGCGCATCGCGCTCTCCCGCGAAGGGCACCCGACTCGAACCTAGCTTCTCCCTCACTCCGCGCTTAGCTTCCCTACAGGCCTCGTCCTCCGAAGGCCCTCGGCCTGTCTCTGGTTGTCCCTAGGGGATAGTTGAGTGCATCACCGGTGCGACGAGTTCGTAGCGACAATCGAAGAGTTCGCGCACATCCGCGAGGACCAGCGGACGCCGTCCCAGCAGGCGCAGATCGTGCATGGTTACGGCGGGCTCAAGATCTCTCTTCTCTTGCTGCAGCCTCTCATGTCGTCTCACCCGCTCTTCGACTCCACCCAGACCCCAATGGCGATCACGACGGACAAGAAGGACACCGACCCCGAGTACTTCGAGCCGCACAACTTCCTTGTGCTCATGCGCCTCGCCGTTCTCCCGCTCATCCGCAGGGTCTGGGAGTCGTCGTGGCTCGCAACGACTCCGATCAGTGTCAGCAAGACGGTCGTGCAGATCGTGATGGAGATCCTCAACGCGGAGAACGAGGAGGTCAAGGACGTCCAGAGCGCCGCCTCGCTCCTCGGTGCGGGTGGCGTCGGTGCCAACATGCCTCTGCCCCGCATCGCCGCTGCGCCGAACCCCGACGAGAACCGCATCCGGCAGCTGGTCGACATGGGCTTCCCGCGGTCTGCCGCTGAGCGGGCGCTGGTGCGCACGCGGAACAACGTCGCTGCGGCAACCGAGCTGTTGCTCGCCCACCCGTACCCCTTCCCTCCAGACCCCGAGCCTGCTGAACAGCCCCAGCCCGCTGCTGCTGAGCCAGCTCCCGCTGCAGGAGAAGACGCCGAGGCGGCACCTGCCGAGGGCCAAGCCGAGGGCGACGCAGTTGCGGCACCCGCGCCTGAGCCTGAAGCTGGTGCTCCGACGGACGAAGCGGCCGAGGTGCAAGAGGCCGTTGAAGCGAACGCTGAAGGTGGTGTGCCTGAGGAGTCTGCCGAGTCCACTCCCCAGAATCAGACGGAGCAGTCTTCCCCGCTTGTGGGAGGTGCCGCTGAAGGCTCAAGCGCCCGCTGCTGAGGAGCCCGTCGTTCCCGGCAAGAGTGCAGAGGAGTGGTTAAAGGAGCTCAACACTGCTAGGGAGCCATTCAAGGAGGACCTTGGCCGGCGCGTACTCAGCCTCGTCGACGAACACCCCTCCCTAGTGTTTGACGTCCAGAAGGTCTTCGTGAGACCTGCGAGCGAGTACCGGACGCGCTCCGTCAAGGCGTTGATCGACGATATCCACGCGTTCTCTCCGAAGGCATACGATGTACAGGAGCAGCCCCTCTTCGTTCGCTGCCATCTCCTCGCGCTCGTGTTGGGCGACACCACGTCTCCCGCTGCGCAGATGGCGGACAAGGAGGCAGAGAGTCTCATGAACGTCTTGCTCTCGTTGCTCCTGTCCAAATTTAACCCCGGCGATGGCGGCCACCCCGTCATTCCGAAGTGGTTGCCTGCGCAGCTTCTCGTCATCGAGTCTTTGCTGGTACTCGGTGAGGCCCCCGCTCCATCACCCTGCCGAAGGAGGGCCAGCCTATCGTTCGTGAGCCCATCGCTCAGGGAACGCGCCACGCAGAAGCGCACAATGCCCTATTCGAGTTCTGCATGCGCCTGCTCGCGGTGCCGACTCTCCCGAAGGACGAGCTGATCTCCGCTCTCCGTATCTTTGTCCTTCTGACTCGCGACTTGAGCGTTGCGGAGAACTTCGTCAAGCGCGGCGGCGTCGCTTCGCTCTTCCAGTACATGAAGATCTCTTCAGATACCCAGAGCGGCATCGGCATCCAGTCCTACGTCGCCATCATCATGGCCACATCGTCGAGAACCCGTCCATTCTCCAGCACGTCATGCGCCAGCAAGTCCGCCAGTTCTTCTCGCACCCTCGCACCCGCGTTGTCGACGTCGGCGCCTTTGTTTCTGGCTGCAACTCGTCTGCCCTGCGCAACCCGGAGATGTATGTCAAGGTGGCAGATGACGTGTGCCAAATGTCTAACCCGTATGCTACCACCGCCAAGACGATCAGCCTCAGCCCCCCGCCGGCTCCAAGCACCTCACCCGGCCAGGCGAACACCGCAGAGAAGCGCGAAAAGGTCGACAATGTCGACAAGAGCAACGAGATGAAGGTCGACGAACCGCCGGTGCAGCCCGCCCAGAACTCACCCTCTCAGGCGACGGAGACACCCATCCATTACCTGGTTGGGGAACTCATGAGGACCGTCAAGACTGACTTGTCCCCAGAAGCCGGCGTGGACGCGACCAAGCCCACAGAGGTGCCTGCGGCGACGGCGGCCATGCAGATGTTAGCCAGCCCGGCGGCGAGCCCTCCGCCGAGGCTAAGCCGCCTCAGGAGTCGGTTGACTACACCTATCCGTGCTTCATCATGCAGGTCATCACCGAGCTGCTGTTCTCTTACGACGACGCTTGCAAGGTCGCTTTCCTCTCGTGCTCGCCTAAGAACCGCAACCAGGCGCCCGCGAAGGAGGGTTCGGCGAAGCACAGAACCGTTGATCTCCAGTTCCTCTTGTCTGATCTGCTCACCTTCGGCACGATTAACCCTCAGCCGCCCTCCGATTCCCGCAAGCAGATCACTCACTGCCATTGTGCTACACCCGTCATTGTCGCCCTCTGAGTGGACACCACGGTCACCTAGGACATCAAGGACGTCCCCACCGAGCTCGTCTCTATCCGCAAGTTCGTCCTCGAGGCGATCAGTCGAGCTCTGAAGGATTTGCCCACTTCCGAGAATACGGAGAACCGCTATAGCCGTCTCCTGTCGCTGTCCGACCTGTGTCCTCGTCTGTTGACCGTGCGCTATAGCGGGAAGAAGACCGGCGAAGAAGCTCCAACGCACATCGCGAAGTCATAAACGAGAAGAATTTCGTCTAGACCCTCACCAACGTGCTCGCGGAGGTCGCCCTCAACTACCCGAATATCCACAACGTCGTGTCTTCGGGGCTCCACCCTCTGGAATATTTGTGAGTCACGATGGATGTTGCGACGTGTTCATTACTGACGCCGCGTTTGATAGGACCAAGGTCACGATGAAGACGAGCCGCGTTTCTGACAAGGTCAAGGAGCTTCCAGCAGAGTAAGTCGGAACCTCCGAGTCTGATATCTCCGAGGACGAAGAGGAAGAAGAGGACGACGACGGAACGGAGAGCCCGGAGGATCTCGTGGCTACCGACCTATACCGCAACTCGTCGCTGGGCCTGTAAGTAGCCTGTCTTCGCTCCATAACACTCCCGCTGACGTCTCACGCTGTGTAGGTTCGGCGGGGTACGTCGTTGGATCAACACCTTCGGCAGTTTCAGTCTACTAACTGTTAGCGTAGAAAATGGAAGATGTTCACTACGACGACGACGACGACGACGACACGGATGACGATGAAGTCGATGCTGTGGAAATGGACTTCAGTAACGAGACGGGGAGTGAGGATACCTCGGCTACTGACGAGGATGTCGAGGCGGAGCTAGACGACGAGGATGGCGAGTCTGAGGACGACTGGCACGATGAAGAGGAAGAAGAAGAAGAGGGACTTGTCGAGAACGAGGGCGAGGTCGTTGACGAGGACGCCGAGGACGAGGAAGAAGAAGACGAGGGCGACGAGGTCATGTGGCAGGTAAATCTGGAGTCTTGCGTTCTTGATGGGGAACAAACTGACGACGATTTGCTCTAGGATATTGTTGTAGGTGAAGGCGATGGTGAAGATCCTGGGGATGATGACGAGGACGGCGGAGGTAATCGATATGTTATGTCTCGTGCTGTCTCACTCGTTGACCGCTCCATCCAGATATGCCTACTGCGCCGATGGACATCGACGATGAGGCGAATGTGCTCTCCGAGGGCGCTGAGTAAGTTCAAAGAATGCTGCAGGTTATGTGTTCTTATGTTCTTGTGTAGGTTCGCAGACGAGCTCGGCATCGTGGATGAGGTTCACCCAGGCCCCAACCTGTTTGACTTGGCTGCGGGCGTCGCTAACGCCTTAGCCACCGGTCCCTTCAACGCAGGTCTGGGCGGTGGCGCCGAAGGTCACCCTGTGATGTGCACAGGTTCTGTGCGATCATCTCGCCGTCGCATTGCTGGTCAGTCTAATTCCTTCTCGAGTGAGTCCTGTCACTCACGGAAGACTGTCGGACAACAACCTGGAAATCTTTGGACGCCCTCGTAACCTCCCTCCTGCATCCGCCGAAAAAAAGTCACCCATCCGCTCCTCTTGGATCCCGCAACCAACGCGTCGCGCTCATCTCAGGGGCGGTCTTCTTGTCGAGGATAAAGAGCCCTTCTGTCCTCCGGGCCCGACGCTCAGATCTTCGACGAGACATGGGGTGTGGGCGCAACCCAGTTGCTGTAACATATTCTCTCGCACGGCCATGCGATTGGCAATGAGGCGTTGCACACCAACGCCCCTGCTGGCGTTCCCAGGCCGCCGAACCGCAACGGACGTGGTGCGATCTCGGCGTCCATCCGCAGGCCCGCAGATGCACGGACGGATGGCCGGTCACCTGAATCCCCGCTCACGACCCAACGCTAGGGAGAGGAAGCCAAGACGCTCCACGGCAGGTCCAAGCAGACGCGACTGTCCAAGTTGCAGAACCATGTAAGCATCGCGCTAATGCCTGCCGCTGTGGAGGCGTACAAGAAAGCAAGAGGAGGAGGCACGGGTCGCGGCTGAGGCTGAGGCAGCTGTACAGGCCGCAACGGAGGCTACGCAGCCACGGACCCTTACGTCGAAATGGCCGACGCAACCGAGGAAAGCGCCGGGGCAGGCACCGAAACCCCAGTCGAGGAGAATAGTCCCGAACAAGTGGAGTCGTCAACACGTCAGGGAGAAGCCGCTGCCCCCTCCTCCTCCCCCAGGAGAGAATCATGGTCATGGTTCACGGTAGCCCGGAGCAGAGTCTCCTCACGCCGGGGATTTAGGCGACGCCTTCGCCATACTCTAACCAGGTGCTGCCTCTCGTTCTCGTTCAACTCGCCCCTCCTTTTCAACTCGTCCCTCCTCTTCAACCCGCCAATATGTACGACAATGATGACGAGCGGACGGGCGCAGCCAACACGGACCACGATGACGTCTTGGTGGCTCCATGGTCGGCGCACCTACGACGTGCGGCAAGTGTGGCACGAAGCTGGCGATCAGAGCGATTTCGTTCGTCTGCGCTTGCGCGATGTTTGACGCTGCAATGATCTCGCCCCTCTGTCTGCGGAAGAGGGTCCATGTCGGCTACGTTGCCTACAACTTGGAGCAGTTCCGGGCGAGCTCGTCTTCCTGGACTCGCTCTGCAGTTTCCTCTGTTACTCTATGCGTTTCGTCGTCATGATGGACCCCTTGTGTCCATGATTGAGCTTTTGTCTACTATCATTCCAACCGTCACCGTGAGTGTTCACGTCCATTTGCACTCGAGTGTCACTAATCTTTGCGCAGATTGTCTATGTCATCTGCCTTGCGGCGGGTGAGCATTCCCAAGTCCCTAATCTACCTATCGTCCTTGTCGCCCGCCGTTCACGATATCCAAGGGCTGGTGGTCATCTCGTACGTAAATATTGTTGCTCCAGTGTTCCCTCCTCCCTCAGCCCACATTCGTGTCTCATTAACATGTTCCCCACAGGTTCGAGGACGATACAAATTCTTCGCCTGGCTTCGCCCGGAGCCTCGCCCCTCTTCTGCTTACATCTGCCTCTTTGTCGCCTCTTCGCCGATTGCGGACATATCACACAGCTGCATGGGCAAACGCACAGAGGGTGATGCTTCTCCAGCGGCGGCACGTGCTGCGCACGGACGTTCATGTGCTCGTTACGAGGCAAGTTAGGGCAAATGTTCAAGAACTCTTCGTAGAGGGTGCGGTGAGGGGAGGGAGGCGGACGTGTTGAAGACGCTGTACATGCTGGTGAGTACCTTGACTCGTTCAAGCTGCTGTCTGGGTCTGACGCAGGGAGTGTATCTATGATGGAGATCCATCGTTAGCACTGCCGCGCTATGCAGTCAGCATTCATCGTCAAACAGCCACTCGGTGCCTATACCGACGGACTTACAAGTGTACTCGTCCCAGCGTGTTTCCGCTGCAGTGTTTGCATCGGTCGCCTGGGACGGCGTCTTGCGGGATGGGCAAGGACAACGACTTCAGGCCCGAGCTCGTCACGCCCATTATATCTATGAGCTACTACTACAGTATCTTCAGTTGTCCGTCGAGGAGTAGTGATGGTAACAGTGGCACCACGATGGCGGGAAGAGACTAAAACTTAAAGCGCAGGTTGCCGTAGTCACGAGTATGTACAGCGCTAGCCTGACGACTTGTATATCTAATGACACTCAATCTACTCATCTTAATTCGCTACTTCTGTATGTACCGCACCTGGTCTGGTTTCTCTACAAGTCTGTCCTCTTTCTGCTTGCCAGCCGTCCTTGCCCTGTTGTCGACATGCCGCCGCCGAATCCTCTTTCGGAAAGGCGCTGGTAGCCTTCAGGCGGCATAAGCGCCAATCTCGCTGGTTCAATTCTCGCTCCTCTACCCCCACTGCCTGCTAGCTTTCTCTATCTCTCTTCGACCCCCTAGTCACGATCAACCTCATGGGCTCAAGGATTTAGTGGGGGGGATTCACCGGTAAGCCGACTGCTATTGGCTGCTATATCAAGTAGATGTTCATCGAATGTTGCCGGTGCTCTAGTGCGGTCAACTTGACATCCCACACAATGCTTATGTCTGTCAGATACGGACTCGAAGAGCCGGTGGACCTTCTCCCCAGACATGGGGCTGAAGGGACTGCGACATACCGTGCCATTGTGGTCGACGAGCTCCGCCGGCGGGTCATTGGATTCGTTGAACCCACCAACCAAGATCTCGCTTTCTTCCTACCTGACGCTGTTCGGGCCGATCTTTTGGCTCTCATGCTTACAAGCAAGCTGTTCTTCGAAGACAGCGCTAGAGTTGCATGGCGTAGGGTCAACGACCTCCGCCGCCTCTTTCACGTATTGTGCAGTGGAGTGTTAGGAGAGGGCGTGTCGGGAAGGGAAGGGGATCGCTCAGCAAAATATCTTTTGCAGCTGCAAAGGTCAGCCCAAGTCGCCCCATCTAGTACTCAACGATTAAAGCTGGATGGGCACAGCCAAATCACTAAGAGATACCCCCGACCAGAAACCGCGGCTGAAGACCCCACTTTCCGTCATTTCCTATTCTACGCCGCTCAAGTACAGTGCCTGAACACCAGTGCGCTGTACGCTTCGAGCACCCTTCTTGTTTGTGTACAGTCCCTTCTCCCCCATTCCGCTCTTTTTCCTGCACTTCACACGTTGTCCTGGCGCGACTTGCACCCAACCTCGGGATTCCGCGATCCTGCTTCTTTCAAGATGCTGTGTGGACCCGGCGTCAAGGTCGTACAAATCATCGTTGGCGGTGTGGTTTGCGTCGCCGATCAGTGGGTTCGACACGCTCTCCGCATCGCCTCCAGCAAGGCCCAAGCGCTGTCTGACATCTACATGCTGGCTACATACGGCGAGGGGCACCGCGCACCTTACGTATGCGAGAACAGCCTGAAGAACTTGATCACCTACATCAAGGCGTTACCCGTCAGGATGGAGGGTAAGTACGGATAGTCCCCTCATGGCTCACCCACTCTAACAGTCTCCGCTCCAGTCCCCGCACTCGAATATACTGAGAAGGGTATCTCTGCTGTCGATCACATCGGCGCGTTCCAAAACCAGTGGTCTGCAGGCGAAGGCGGTGTAGCCATTCTGTGGATCCCCGTCACCTCGGCGACATGTACCATGTTTGCGAGCCACTCCTCCCCCTCCATCCAGTCGTTGGCCTCCGCGAATTTCTTACTCCAGTTTGCCACTTTCAGCGGTGATCGCTTACGCTGGTTCTGCGCAGCGAATTTGCCTAAGGCCGAGCCTCAGCCCACATGGAGTCCGGTCTCTTGTGTTGTCCTTCTAGAGGCTTTCCTCCGGTTCAAGCACGTACGTTACGTGAAGATCAACTTCAGCGGGATCGCTTTCCCCCTCCCAAGCGCCGACCTTCAGCACCTCGGATCGGCGTGGCCGAATCTGCGGGAGCTGCATATCACCCATGCCACTTGTACCGCGGAGTCTGGTCCCATCCCCACCATCATCACGGTTTACAACCTATGCGTCTCTTGCTCCAGGCTTCAGGTCATACACATCCCTTCCATCACTACGACGGGATTGATGGACCTCGCAGCACAGAGGGCATGGACGCCACTGCACGTTCTCCGCCACCTCTCCTCCGATGTCTTGCACCTGCAACATCGCCCAGAGGTTTTTGCGGGCATCCTCATCTTGGTGTTCCCTGGGCTTGAGACCGTGGGGGTATGGGAGGGGGTATTGCTGTCGGCCGCATGGGAGGCAGCCTTCGCAAGTTTTACAAAAGCCCGCAAAGAGGAATTTGCCGAGGCCAAGGCGAGGTCTAAGTACCGTCCCATACACGATGGAAGCCATGTGAGTCCATGATTCTGGCTGCACCACGAGCACTACTGATGGCAGCGCCAGGCCGTCAACCCACCGGGGTGAGGACTGACATAGCTAGTCTCCGCTCGCTGCTTTCTCTTGTCTTCGTGCTATCCTGGTACATCTTGCTATCATTGCTACCGCTGTTCTCCGCCGCTCTCTCTCTCCCTGCATACCCCACTATAACCATATCATTGTATCGCAATCTTGCATTTGATCTTGTAGCGTACATAGTGTATATCTCCCTGTATATCTCCCTGTATATCTCCCTGTATATCTCCCTGTATATCTTCTATATTGTGCCATACTCAGCGAGTTCCGGAGTCCTAATTTCGCATGTACATGCATAATGCCGGCGGGGCTCTTGTGTCTGAGTGTGAACTCACAGCTGCATAGTTTGGTGCAGGGCAAGTTTTGCATGTGGGCGCGTAAGTAAGGTGCGAGGAACACTCAGACGCTCAGACGCTCTCTCTAGAGGCTCTCCGAAACATCTCTGCCTTCGCCTCTGACTAGCAACACTACTGTCCGCGCTGTCTCTCATCCCGTATCCCACGGTACAGCAGCATTGTTCTGCTGACGAGGACTAGGACGAGGACGAGTGCGCCTTCGACTGCCCCGCCACCATGTCGTCCATGGAGAGCAGTCTGCCCCTTGCCGTTCGAGCGCGCCCACCGCAGCCTTCGGGACCTCCCAGATCAGCCTCCCAACCTCCAATCCGACCGCCCTGTGGTTCTTCGACGAAGACCGGCCTGGGGCAAAGCGGTTCGCTGGCTCCGCGTCTTTACCTCGCCCTTCAGCTTCGAACTAGGCCACGGGCGCGGGGATGCGCAAGGCTCGCCGGGACGAGGATGCGCGCAAGGAGGAGCCAAAGGATGCACGCACGGAGGAGCCAAAGATGCACGCACGGAGGAAGCAGAGGCAGCGCAAGAAGGGCGCGAGCGCGAGGACGCGCGCCGAGCAAGACGCGAACGCGGACCTCTGCAACAACTACGTCTACCAGCAAGTGTCACCTCGTTAGCTTCGTAGCCAAATTCTCCTTGGTGCGTATCCATCTCTTCCTTGAGTCTCACTCGCGAGTGGAATGGCACGGGTACCTCGCGCCGGTGAATCAGGCTACACCTACCTCTTCTACTCCTACCCTACCCGCGAGTTTGAAACCAACGAACTCGTAAGTTTGGGTAGTTGAGACGTTGGAGACCTATGCTGCGGAGCTGAGTAGCTTGGCGTGAGTTGACGCTGTACGTCGCGCCGCCGCGGCGTCCCACTAGTGGCACCTTAGGGCATCGTCTGAGCAGCTCGGCGGCCAGCCAGACTAGTGCGGGTCGGGCTTGCCCACGGCCTTGTAGCCTCCGTGAGGTGTATGAGATGTCCGTACAGGCTGAGGCAAAGGCGGTTAGAACACGTATAGTGAGTAGACGCGCGCAGTCAGCGTCGGTGCTAGGCACCGCCAACTAGCAGCGAGCAGTGCTCTGCGCGCATAGGGGACGTGACCCATCTAGTCAAGACTCCGTATCATCTGCAGAGGGTGCTCCGCCGAACGTCTGATGCAGTGATGTAGGACTTTCTTGTTCTAGTTCGCGGAGACCACGCGCAACGGACAATGCCCATGCATGGGCAAACATCCAAGGCCACCAGCGCTTTGATGCGAGTATGAGGAGGACGCCGAGTACGCGCCCTGACATTCCAAACTGCCCGCATGTCCGGGGTACATTTACCCGTGCTTTCCCCAGTGTCTCGCCCCGCAGTCTCGCCCGCCGCCGCTCACACTCACATCTCCTGCAGAACAATTCTCGAAGTCCCCCAGTCTGTTACTCCTCTTCCTCTGCACGGCGTTCATCCTGCAGAGATCCGATGTCTCGCCCACAAACCGCTAGACAACCATCGCCCCGCTCGCTGTTGTACTACTGGCCTCGTCGTTCAAAGGAATCCAAGAGGACCTGGTGAGTGCTCGTTTGCACGTCCGTTCTTACCTGGCTCGAGTTTGTGATGGGCTCGCCAATGTGCGCGCCGTGCGTCGGAGGCGGGTTTCGAATCTCGCGTCCATGAGGAACCTGATCGGGCGTCCTTGACGGACTACTAGTCATCCCGCGACCAGCCGGAGTTGGCAGCTTACATTGAATCGGCACGTCCATGATTTTACGGCGTAAAGGCGTTCGGTGAGCTGTAGGACAAGTGATCGCCTGCGGCATCGTTCGCGCGGGCCATGAGGTAATCGGCGCGCTATACGCCGCCGCCCACGGCCTCCCGCCGCCGCGTACCTCACCTAGCTAACGACAAAAGACCGCGCTGACTCGCGCTGACTTGCCCTGCTCTAGTCCAGAAAAGACAGCAACTCGATCCGGAGGTTAACTCCTACAAAGCAAACGTGCTAGCGCTGGACGGCACGTTCGTCGAAATGAAGTGGAAGGCCACCACGATTCACGACTCGCCGTCTCCGGAGCGACGAGTTCATCCTGCTCCTCAGCTCGAGCGAGCCGGAGAGCTTCTCACAGAGACGTTCAATCTTGGCGGGTAGGTGCGTTCGCCAACTGCTCCCTTGCCCGTGCTCACCAGGCGTCTCCACAGACGACGAACTTGGCATCCCCCTCATCTCGTCGTGTCCTTGCATGGGACGCTTCGCCCATTTCCAGCGGCGACGTGCAGAAGCAAGACCTGCTCGGGCCCGACCGACTGCTTCTCCGCCGCGGCGGCGCACAGATTGGGAACACGCCTTGGGCGTACGGGCTCGTCGCGTGCGTCGGACACGGACCAAAGCTGATGCGGAACACGACAACAGCATTTATCAAGCGAATGTCCGTGCTGGCTGCTGCGCTGTCCCTCGGTCGGGTCGACCATCGGCAGCAGCGTCTCCGCACAGTAAGCGCTTTGCGTACACATTCGAAATCTGATAAATGTGTCGCAGTGCTTCTTCTCCGGCGAACAGTAGTACCTGCTCGAGACATCCACTAGTATCAAAGGTCCTTGCGCTGCGTCTCATAGTCGCCCGCCCGCCGCTCATGGGTTCTCATAGCCAAGAAATGCGGTGAAGGTCCGCCGCCCCCCAGACCGCCCATGACTACGTGCTGACCGCTCGCCCGCAGGCATCCCGGTGCTCATCGTCCTGTACGACAACCTGATTTCCGTTTCGTCAATCTTGACGATGGAGGTGGTCAATTTCCAGCAACCGCAGAGGATCAACTCGGGCCTGGACATGTACAACGCAAAGACGGCGCACTATGCCGCATGTCGCCGTTCGCCGAGGAGCTCAGGCAGATCGAGTTCGTGTTCGGCCGCCAGACTGGCACACTCACGCCTGCAACGAGGTGGAGTTTCAGTCTTGCAGCATCGGCAGCATAGCGTACGCGGAGGCCGTGAAGAGCGTCCGCGAAGGTCGTCGATAAGACCCTTCAGGGGATGGCACCGAGTTCCGTATGATGCTCGGCGGCGGCGTGGCGGAATACGTTCCGACGTCCAAGGGCTCCCCGGGACGACGAGGCGCCATCAACCATCTTCGGCTGACCATGGCACAAGCCCGACGGACGGCAAAATGCGTTGCTGCTCCGGTGCGCCGTGCTCGCGGGAGATGACCCGCGGCCTGCGGAGCACGCCCCGGGGACAAGAGCTCGAGGACGGAAGAGGACGGGTGATCGTGCGTGGATGTGCGTGAGCGCCAACGCGAATGCGAAACGCGGTGTGGTGTGGTTCATACACCCCGCGGGTGCACAGACCTGGAGGTAGGTGCAGAGAGCACTCGCCTCCCCCTCTATCCGCCCCGGTCTCTCTGCTCCTTATTCTCCTCTGTCCTATCCTTTCCGCAACAAAAACCTGAATTATGTCCGAGTCAGTTGCAGCGCAGCTATGCCCACTCACCCGTTCGAAAGATCCTGACGCTGCGCCTAGTGTGTGCGCTGCACGGTACTGACTGCGAGTCGAGTCTGAACTCGAGACAATACGTGAGGCGGGGCATGCGCGGGTCGTGCGTCGGCGAGACCGTTGCCGTGTGTGCGTATGTAGTAGGCGATGGGGTATCACACCCTCCCGTGTTTGCTTTTGCTTGATGTCGTCGTTTTGCGCGTGCTAGCCGTGCCCAGGGGGGCTGGGATGCATCAGCGAAAATGAGTACATATTGAGCGCCTAAATGAGGAGTGATTTCGTGTTCAACGTTCAGCCTTCCATTCGGAACTTCGTGTTCAGCGCTTCAGCGTTCGCGTATTCGTGTTCAGTCTTTTCAATTTTGTACATATTCCAGGCTTGGCCTTTCAATTCATACACAGACATTAGAATGCCGCATACATGTTGAGCCCACAGACTAGTACAAACGGGTGAGGGCGCAATAAGCAAGGATCTCGGCAAGAATCTCGGCAAACCCGATCTTTTGAGGCTTGCAAGGCAGAAAGCTGGGATGCGCTAGAAATTCTGTGTCTACACGAGTGAGCCCTCCTGAGAAGTGGTGTACAGGATCTTCTTGGGCAGACATCCTAGAGCAAACACTCGAACGCCTACGGCGTTATGTATAGCAATGACACCAATAATGACGAAGTGCAGACAAATGCGATAGTGCGCTATTGGAGTACCAGCCCGCATCGACTAGCCCAAGAAAGCGCTATACAGAGCAAAGGAGATGCCAATTGAACACAGAGAGAGCTCCACAGCCTGTCGCCTCTCTGAATTTTTTAACGCCCGTAGTTGACACAATACGATAACACGTTCAGTTCGATGTCGGATAGGCGATCGGAGCGTGTGCGTCCTGCTAGTCTCGTGTCGCATCGAGCAGTCGGTAGAGTATGTAAACAATCTGGACGTGGTCTCCACGCAGAGGCGAACTGGGAAGACGATACCATTAGCGGAGTTGCGAGCGGACACCCCGGCAACTTACCTGCGCGAGTACCATGAGGCGGACACCGGAGTTGAGAAGGCGGGAGGAGAAAGAGAGTGGGAGTGCATTTCAAGGGGTAGTAGGGCAGACAGTAGAGTAGATCTTCTGCTCGGGGTAGGACATCGACGCCGGCTGTGTGCAAGAATCAATTCGCCCGCGCCGCTTCACTTACAACGCACAGTACACTTCAGGCACCTGAATTCCATATGAGCACTGGCGTAATACTAACGGAATCATACGGACACTCACGAGATGCCCATCCCAGCGCATGATATGCCTCGCGAGCGGCTTCCTCCTTGGCGAGTTGCTTGCTCATACCCGTACCAATGCCCTTTTCGATCCCGTTGACTGTAAGACGGATTGTTAGCACGCACTAGCAGATCAGCCCACAAAGTCAGAACTCACCGACACACAATATGGTCCAATGCCCGGCGTGAGCAGGTCCCGAGAATGTCGCCGGGTATTGCACCGCGAGACGACGTTGCTGCGCCATCTGGTTGAAGAGCGGGAGGAATGCAGAGTGCGGTTGCGCGGGGTTGAGGAAGTTCTGCATCATAGGGAGAGAAGGGGGTGCGCTCGCGGGTGGTGGCGGGGACGGAGGGGCCTGCTGCTGATCGTACACAGAAGGCTGAGGAGCCTGCGGCCAGTAGTCTAGCTGAGGCTGAACAAGATCCGCGCCCATCCCCATGCTGGGCTCTACCTTGACTCGCTTGTACTCGGGTTCCGAGGCAAGAACCGGTTGAGTCCTTGATGGGGCCTGGGGATCAACAAGGAGTCCGATCCAGTCCCGGACAGCCTTGTAGCCTGCCCCGACGAACACCGCGCCGACGTACGAGTTAAAGAGGACGCGAGTTTCCTGCATTAGATCAGGGACAAGACAGTAGGGGCCATGCATGGAACACAGACATACCTCTGGGCTGCTTAGGTCGACTTCCGAGGTATGGCGCACCTTCTCCCTCCACCGGTAGCCGCAAACCCAGTTTTCTACAAACTGCTGCAGCTGCGTATCAGCCTGTTTGTGTATTCCGTGAGCATGTAGGGGCGATCCCAAACCAGTAGCGATACGCACCTCTAGCTCGTCCGCCTTCAGCATAGGCCACTTGTTGAACAACACATCGGTGTACGCCGCTTCTAGAACCTTGCCACCCAACACCTGAAGCTGCCGCTGCCCATCGTCATAAGGAGAGTCGCTGAGAGCAGTACCAGAGTTCTTTTTTGTACAATGTACAAAGACTTGGAGCATCGCTTCACCGTCGATTGTGGGAGCAGGGGGGAGATCAGAATCCACCGAGGGTGAAGCTGAACGAGAACATTTCGGGGTGGGGGAGGGGCTGTGAGGTTTTGCTGGTGCGGAAGGAGAGGTACACCACGCTAGAAGGGATGTTAGAAAGCGGGTTGCAGAGTGATCGCTCGCCGCTCCCGGGTTCATCGTGGCAAGCATAGGAGAGTTGAGAGAACAACGTTTCAGCGCTTTCGGGCGCGGGCAACGCCCGGCTGGCGCGTCCCTGAAAATGGAAATGTAGATTCTGGTGTTCGAGAATCAGGCTACGCCCACAACAGGCAGTGCCAGCTCGGCAACCATCCGCTGTACCTCGGTGGTTTCGGTTTGGAAGATCTCGAGGGGATGGAACGGGTCTTCTCGAGTTCGAACACCGTCGCCCGACTCATCCGCTATGCGAGCCCATACCATTGGATGCAAGCCCTCGACCTCCACTTCCAACACTGGGATGAGGAGAAGTACGCTGAGCTTAGTATGTTACACTCCGCCCCGCAAAGATAGACATGTACTTACCGCTTTCCAGGCAGATTCCTATACAACAATGTGCGGCAAGCTCTGACCATCATCCGGGACAACACGGTCGAAGTCACCCAGCGGAAGGTGGCCCTCAGAATCACAGATGCAGATATCGAAGGGTGGATCAAGGAGGAACGGGCCTTCCTCGCGGGGCTGCAGGACGAACCGGAAGAGCGCGTCCTCGAGGTGGCGTACGTTCAGGCTCTGATCGACCGCGCTAAGGCCGAGTACGTTCATGGCTTTATTTGTTTTGTGGGTATTCTAACATTCTACCTCGCAGCCAAGCATTCGAGAAGATACGCACAGTATTCATTGCGGCGCCCACGGACAGGGCGCTCGACTACAACCAAGATGCTCGCCGAACCAACGAAATCGAAGCGAGCCGTCGCAGCGCCGTAGACGCGCTGAACCTCGCCATCAGAGTGGTCGGCGACCTGGAGAAGAAGCTCGGCATCAAGGAGCCGTGGACGCCCTCGAATCCGAAGTATCAGGAGACGCTGCAGTACGTTCGCCATCGCGAGTACCATCGCGCGCTCGATCGTGTCCAGCAGCTCGTCACGCAGCGCCTCCTCGAGCTATCGAAGGCGAACATGAGCGGCACCAGTGAGCTATACAACCGTACTATGTGGTATCGTCCACGCTAACCTGCTCGTACAGGCTATAAAGCGCGCACAGCGATCTGGAAGGCTCTCAAGACGCGCGGGAAGGCGATTCGCACGGCGCTGAAGAAGTACAACACGCTCGCTTTACAGATGTCTCCGCCCGCTCCGCCGCTGTACTGGAAGGATGTCGTCACGTACAGCTTCGTTGGAGAGTTCGATCTCCTGCGTAACGCGTACTCGCGGCGCGACATCCTCTCGGCATTGTGGACATCACCGCACAACCGCGACATCGCTACCAAATACTTCAAGATTGTTCGCGCGCGCGAGGAGCTGACACGTGTGGACGAGGAAGTATGTCGTTTACACACCAGTATCGAGCTCGAACGCAGGCGGTATGAGATCGCCATCCGGGAGACGATGAAGAAGAACGCCGACCTTGCATCCGAGCTTCAGGCTCAGCTCCGCTCTCGCAGGCGCGTGCATGCGGTCCACCTCGCTCGAATCGCGCAGATTCGTGCATTGCCAGGGTATCCGGGGAGCTCACAGTTGCGGAAGCCCAGTGCTGCGGAGGATGTGCAGGTGTGGGAGGCTGGAGGAACTGCAGGCGGGACGGAGGGTGAGGCCGCGGGGGAGGCCGCGGCCACGGTTCTTGCCGTCGACAGCTCGGACGTCGACGATGTGTTCGAGGACCCAACGTCTAACGATGAGATGGTACGGCTCACGGAGGTAATGTCGGACATAATGTCTTTGAATTGATAGATGTATTTGTGTACGTTCGCGATCGTTGTGTGTCCCGGTACTGCAGGACTATCAGCCTGTTCTCGTTTACTGCCACAGTTACCCGCCGCTCGCTCTGCCGCTTGTCTGCCTCGATATCCCACATATTAATTCCCTACATACGGCTACATGTCGCCATTCATGCCTTGGATACGTATAGGACCGTCGCCCGGTAGCAGCATGCACGGGGAGAGTGCAGGGGACACAAGATGGCCGCGCGCGCCGCACTCAGGCCTGGCATGTATAGCAGCACTGCATGGCTCAATATCGCGGCGCGGCTTTGCAGCGCAGACCTCGGTGCGCCTCAGCCATTCTCTCTCGCTCTCCCTCCACCAACTATGTCTCACGCGGTATCTCCTCGTCCCCAGCTCCCCACCACCCAGCTCTCCGGCAGAGCACCCTATGGCCCGCCTGCTCTTCGCATATTCACGCAACGACGTGAAGAACAGCCGAAGAACTCGGAGATCGCTCAAGAGCGCTTTCTCCAACGCTTCAACATTCGCTTCGACAAGGGGGACAACCTCCAGCGCGGCAACAACTCTTTGCATCCACACTTCTGTACGTCTAGCGAGGATCGCCACTTCGCCTTCCATGAAGCAATGGGTGATATTGAGGACGCGGTACGTCTACGGACGTCCTGCATATCGACATTGGCGCTACAACTGACAATGCTTGATCATAGGCTATCGGGGCTGCGCGCACATCCGATACAGTATTTCTGGGCTTCGGAATACGGCCTGAATGGCCCCCGAGTCGACCGCTTCAAGCCACGAGCATCGATGTACGGGTGATTGCTACCCGGCAGTTCGAGCAAACCCCCGCATTTCGTGCCGCACTGGAGAAGATACATCGGATCGTGCAAGAGGAGATCGCGGTACCGCACATCCTCGCCTTCCACGACAAGCTTGACGCGTTCACGCCCGGTGCTGGGTACGCGTTCGATGCAGAGACCCGGCGGATCATCACGCAGCCCATCCGCCTGGCAGAAAACACGTCCGTGGTCTCCCCGTCGCCCGCCACTGCGCTCTCAGCACCTTCTACCCCGGCACGACAGCGCCAGCTCTCCACCACCATCTCGTCAGTATCCCGCCCGCCCCTGGCTGGTGCGACCGCATCGCCCCGCGCAACGGCTCCCTCGCGCGCGACGACTACCGAGGCACGCGTCGCACCATCGCGGGAGCTTCGAACACGCGAACTCCCATCGCGCGCACCGCCGGCGCATGCGGACATCGTCGCGTCTCGTCCTCCTGGGTTTGACGCATCCGTCAGGGATGCGATAATTAGAGAGGCCCTGGAGGAAGCAGAAGAACAGGAGATGGCTGAAATCCGCCAGCGGCTACAGCATTCAAGTGAGTCTACTCTCCTTAACACCCGGACCATGTGGTACTCACAATGTGACATGCGACATAAGGTTTGCGGTCGCAATCGAGCCCTTCTGCCATTGCACCCCGAGCGTCCACCCGCGCGCGCGGCACTTCGACGTCCATAAGCAGCTCGTCAGCTGCTCGCGGTGACAGGACCCCAGTCCGGACGTTCGTGGTACCGACATCAGTACCCCCAACTACAGTTGGTAAGTCCTTCACTTCTACAGGCTTCTCCTTGCGCACGGATTGACTACCTTCTATGATAGATTCGGGACGCGGAGCGTACACTGCGCTGACGCCGGTGCCGGCAGCGATCGCGTCCCAGCTCCCCGACGATCCACCCCCGCCATACAGCGCCGCGCGCGAGCCGGACGACCTTCAAGCGCGCTACGCGGCCGTAAGTGTGGCCTCATTCGGCTTCAGCGAAAGCGTGGGCGCGTTCCTCGAGAGCATCGCCGTGGATGCTCGGCAGTGTGCCGAGATTGTACTAGCACTGGACTTTCATGTAGCTGACTGGCAGTCGTTGTTCCGCGCCAGGGCCGCGCTCGACGTCGACGACGCACGCATACTACGGCGGCTCATATTCCGCGACGCTCCGCAGCAGGCGCGCGATCTCATGGCGGCCGCTCGCCCGTTAACGGACTCAGGTTCGGAGGAGGACGATACATCCGAGTACATGAGCAGTAGACTATCTCAGACTGTCAGTAGTGTAACTACAAGCGACTCCGAGGGCTCCTGGTAGTGTACTATACGTACTGTATTGTAAGTACCGGCAATGCGAAGTGGGTTTGACTTCGCCAATGTGGTTGGGCCACGCTGTAGGCGCTCACGTGAGGGGTTCAAAGATTAACATTCCTCAGCTACGGGCGCAAGGTTACAGCGGTTACTATCTGCTACTGAAACCCCCCTCCCCTCGCATCCTATCCACCTCGCCAACAGCCCATCCTAACGGTTACTTCTGGAGTTGCTACCTCCTCGGAAACCCGCTGCCCTACAACACAACATATCAGCATGGCGAGGACGAAACAGCGGCCCAAACTCACCCGCGAGGAGCGCGAACTCTCTAGGAAAAGAACGGCGCAGCTGTGGGAGGACATCAACGCCGAGCGCAAGAGGTACAATGCCTCGATTGTAGAGCTTGCCGAGAAGCACAAGAAGTCAGTGATATGCGGCCTCGAGCTTCGTACACAGACAGGGAACACTCACAAACCTTCCCAGGACCCGCCAATGGATTGGGATGCAGCTCTTCCGTGGAGGGAAATTGCTGGCCGGGCGTCGCAACAAGTCCCTGTTCAACGCCGTCGTTCACGACCTGTCAAAGAAGCGCAGTGAAGCAGGTAAGTCTCCTGCCGAGAAAGGACTCATGCCCATACAAAGAACCAACCTTAGCATCACAGGAACGGCACCGAGCGGCCGCAACGCCCTCTCCGAGCTTGCAAAGGAAGCCGCCGAGCTCGACTGGAAGAACCTCCCCGCTGAAGAGCAGAAGAGACTCCTCACGCAGCTGGAGAACGACAGCGCACCCCCGGCCGGCCGAATTCCCGCCAGCGAGTCAGGGAACCACGTCGAAGGAATCCTTCGACGCATGCAGCCAGAGGTCAGTCCCAAGAAGCCGTGTCCCCGTACTGGAGTGGTACTTACAGACGGCCGCCCGTATCAGCTCGACGGCCTGGCCGCGCGAACAGGATGCCAGTACCTTCTGGTGGTGACGAAGCGCGAGGTCACCGATAACTGGGCGACCCGAGTCTGCAACACGCCCAAGATGGCAGAGGCCTGCTCCGAGCTGTTCAAGAGTACGCCCGAGACGATGGCGATGAAGATGGAGGCCTGTATCACATCGGGAAAAGCAGGTGAGTGGTACTGTTAGCGAAGGAAAGCATGATACGAAGGCGAGAGCCATACCAGGTGTCCTTCGTGTCATGGGTGGGAAACGGAGCACGCAGCTGAAGGCAGAGATCCGCGCGAAGGTTACAGAGGGGCTTGGTACGTCCCAGAGCTGCTTCCTCGACGTGTGATATAGCTAACGCGCGCGTCGCAGAGGCGATTCTCACGAAGCATGGCGTTGCCGCCGCGAAGCTCCCACGCATGGAGTGGGTTCGATACAATGCCCTTGTCGCCGAACATGGTGTAGAGCTGGCCGGCTGGCCGGAGGGTCTACCTGCGACGATCTGCAATCCGAGCGACCTCAAGACGCTGCGCGAGCTTGAGCTCCTGCAGGCCGCACTCTTCAGCAACCCTCCAACATGCTACTGGGTGCGTCTGTCAAGCGAAGAGTGGGAGAATCACAAGAAGAAGCACATCGCCGAGATCTCGGCTCAGGAAAAGAAGAAGCAGGCTGATGGGAAGAAATCCTCAAAGAAGCGCAAGAAGCCCATCAGCCCGGAGACTATCGAGGACGACGAGGACGACAACGAGAACGAGGGGCCAGGTGGAGGCGGGAGGGACAAGAGCACCGGGGAGACGACAGGCGGCAGGGACAACGAGGCAGGGCCGTCAGGTAGAGAGGCCCCGACGAGGGAGGCCGTGTTGACGCAGCCGTCGGAAGGCGCACCGGCGGCAGGGAACCCCCCAGCATAGATTCTCCCACCGCTGTCACTTCATCCGCCTCGTGTATCAGACTACGAATAGCATTCTCATCTCCAGTCCTTCGTGCACCGCCGGTGATGACCATGGCATAGCTATGGAAGGTAGACTCGGATAATAAGCTATAATAAGGACACAAAAGCGCGTTCTAAGATCACAATGTAACCCTATGACGGCAAGATGGCGGGGTAAGAACAAATGTGTGCTGGTGGAAGGGCGGGCGGAGGGGCGGGAGGTAAGCGCTGGTGGGCGGGAGGGCGGGGGCGGGGAGGATAAGCGCCAGCGGGCGGGAGGGCGCGCGCGCCAGGGGAGGACTCCGAGGCAATCGGAGATGGGGGAGGGAGATCGGTATCTACGTATCTAATCTAAGGGGCGGGGGCTAGAGCTGGTCGGCATCGGCCGGGAGGGCGGGAGGCGGCGCCGAGCTTGCCGAGCGCGAAGGGGAGAGAGGGCTGAAGGGCGCTGGGGACGCCGGGGAGAATGCTGGGGACCGCCTATAGGGCTAATAAGGCGTATTGGGCTTGATCGCACATCGGGTGATCGAGTCTGATTAGGCTGATAACGGGTGAGACCCAGGTGGTTGAGACGTTGGAGACCTATGCTGCGGAGCTGAGTAGCTTGGCGTGAGTTGACGCTGTACGTCGCGCCGCCGCGGCGTCCCACTAGTGGCACCTTAGGGCATCGTCTGAGCAGCTCGGCGGCCAGCCAGACTAGTGCGGGTCGGGCTTGCCCACGGCCTTGTAGCCTCCGTGAGGTGTATGAGATGTCCGTACAGGCTGAGGCAAAGGCGGTTAGAACACGTATAGTGAGTAGACGCGCGCAGTCAGCGTCGGTGCTAGGCACCGCCAACTAGCAGCGAGCAGTGCTCTGCGCGCATAGGGGACGTGACCCATCTAGTCAAGACTCCGTATCATCTGCAGAGGGTGCTCCGCCGAACGTCTGATGCAGTGATGTAGGACTTTCTTGTTCTAGTTCGCGGAGACCACGCGCAACGGACAATGCCCATGCATGGGCAAACATCCAAGGCCACCAGCGCTTTGATGCGAGTATGAGGAGGACGCCGAGTACGCGCCCTGACATTCCAAACTGCCCGCATGTCCGGGGTACATTTACCCGTGCTTTCCCCAGTGTCTCGCCCCGCAGTCTCGCCCGCCGCCGCTCACACTCACATCTCCTGCAGAACAATTCTCGAAGTCCCCCAGTCTGTTACTCCTCTTCCTCTGCACGGCGTTCATCCTGCAGAGATCCGATGTCTCGCCCACAAACCGCTAGACAACCATCGCCCCGCTCGCTGTTGTACTACTGGCCTCGTCGTTCAAAGGAATCCAAGAGGACCTGGTGAGTGCTCGTTTGCACGTCCGTTCTTACCTGGCTCGAGTTTGTGATGGGCTCGCCAATGTGCGCGCCGTGCGTCGGAGGCGGGTTTCGAATCTCGCGTCCATGAGGAACCTGATCGGGCGTCCTTGACGGACTACTAGTCATCCCGCGACCAGCCGGAGTTGGCAGCTTACATTGAATCGGCACGTCCATGATTTTACGGCGTAAAGGCGTTCGGTGAGCTGTAGGACAAGTGATCGCCTGCGGCATCGTTCGCGCGGGCCATGAGGTAATCGGCGCGCTATACGCCGCCGCCCACGGCCTCCCGCCGCCGCGTACCTCACCTAGCTAACGACAAAAGACCGCGCTGACTCGCGCTGACTTGCCCTGCTCTAGTCCAGAAAAGACAGCAACTCGATCCGGAGGTTAACTCCTACAAAGCAAACGTGCTAGCGCTGGACGGCACGTTCGTCGAAATGAAGTGGAAGGCCACCACGATTCACGACTCGCCGTCTCCGGAGCGACGAGTTCATCCTGCTCCTCAGCTCGAGCGAGCCGGAGAGCTTCTCACAGAGACGTTCAATCTTGGCGGGTAGGTGCGTTCGCCAACTGCTCCCTTGCCCGTGCTCACCAGGCGTCTCCACAGACGACGAACTTGGCATCCCCCTCATCTCGTCGTGTCCTTGCATGGGACGCTTCGCCCATTTCCAGCGGCGACGTGCAGAAGCAAGACCTGCTCGGGCCCGACCGACTGCTTCTCCGCCGCGGCGGCGCACAGATTGGGAACACGCCTTGGGCGTACGGGCTCGTCGCGTGCGTCGGACACGGACCAAAGCTGATGCGGAACACGACAACAGCATTTATCAAGCGAATGTCCGTGCTGGCTGCTGCGCTGTCCCTCGGTCGGGTCGACCATCGGCAGCAGCGTCTCCGCACAGTAAGCGCTTTGCGTACACATTCGAAATCTGATAAATGTGTCGCAGTGCTTCTTCTCCGGCGAACAGTAGTACCTGCTCGAGACATCCACTAGTATCAAAGGTCCTTGCGCTGCGTCTCATAGTCGCCCGCCCGCCGCTCATGGGTTCTCATAGCCAAGAAATGCGGTGAAGGTCCGCCGCCCCCCAGACCGCCCATGACTACGTGCTGACCGCTCGCCCGCAGGCATCCCAGTGCTCATCGTCCTGTACGACAACCTGATTTCCGTTTCGTCAATCTTGACGATGGAGGTGGTCAATTTCCAGCAACCGCAGAGGATCAACTCGGGCCTGGACATGTACAACGCAAAGACGGCGCACTATGCCGCATGTCGCCGTTCGCCGAGGAGCTCAGGCAGATCGAGTTCGTGTTCGGCCGCCAGACTGGCACACTCACGCCTGCAACGAGGTGGAGTTTCAGTCTTGCAGCATCGGCAGCATAGCGTACGCGGAGGCCGTGAAGAGCGTCCGCGAAGGTCGTCGATAAGACCCTTCAGGGGATGGCACCGAGTTCCGTATGATGCTCGGCGGCGGCGTGGCGGAATACGTTCCGACGTCCAAGGGCTCCCCGGGACGACGAGGCGCCATCAACCATCTTCGGCTGACCATGGCACAAGCCCGACGGACGGCAAAATGCGTTGCTGCTCCGGTGCGCCGTGCTCGCGGGAGATGACCCGCGGCCTGCGGAGCACGCCCCGGGGACAAGAGCTCGAGGACGGAAGAGGACGGGTGATCGTGCGTGGATGTGCGTGAGCGCCAACGCGAATGCGAAACGCGGTGTGGTGTGGTTCATACACCCCGCGGGTGCACAGACCTGGAGGTAGGTGCAGAGAGCACTCGCCTCCCCCTCTATCCGCCCCGGTCTCTCTGCTCCTTATTCTCCTCTGTCCTATCCTTTCCGCAACAAAAACCTGAATTATGTCCGAGTCAGTTGCAGCGCAGCTATGCCCACTCACCCGTTCGAAAGATCCTGACGCTGCGCCTAGTGTGTGCGCTGCACGGTACTGACTGCGAGTCGAGTCTGAACTCGAGACAATACGTGAGGCGGGGCATGCGCGGGTCGTGCGTCGGCGAGACCGTTGCCGTGTGTGCGTATGTAGTAGGCGATGGGGTATCACACCCTCCCGTGTTTGCTTTTGCTTGATGTCGTCGTTTTGCGCGTGCTAGCCGTGCCCAGGGGGGCTGGGATGCATCAGCGAAAATGAGTACATATTGAGCGCCTAAATGAGGAGTGATTTCGTGTTCAACGTTCAGCCTTCCATTCGGAACTTCGTGTTCAGCGCTTCAGCGTTCGCGTATTCGTGTTCAGTCTTTTCAATTTTGTACATATTCCAGGCTTGGCCTTTCAATTCATACACAGACATTAGAATGCCGCATACATGTTGAGCCCACAGACTAGTACAAACGGGTGAGGGCGCAATAAGCAAGGATCTCGGCAAGAATCTCGGCAAACCCGATCTTTTGAGGCTTGCAAGGCAGAAAGCTGGGATGCGCTAGAAATTCTGTGTCTACACGAGTGAGCCCTCCTGAGAAGTGGTGTACAGGATCTTCTTGGGCAGACATCCTAGAGCAAACACTCGAACGCCTACGGCGTTATGTATAGCAATGACACCAATAATGACGAAGTGCAGACAAATGCGATAGTGCGCTATTGGAGTACCAGCCCGCATCGACTAGCCCAAGAAAGCGCTATACAGAGCAAAGGAGATGCCAATTGAACACAGAGAGAGCTCCACAGCCTGTCGCCTCTCTGAATTTTTTAACGCCCGTAGTTGACACAATACGATAACACGTTCAGTTCGATGTCGGATAGGCGATCGGAGCGTGTGCGTCCTGCTAGTCTCGTGTCGCATCGAGCAGTCGGTAGAGTATGTAAACAATCTGGACGTGGTCTCCACGCAGAGGCGAACTGGGAAGACGATACCATTAGCGGAGTTGCGAGCGGACACCCCGGCAACTTACCTGCGCGAGTACCATGAGGCGGACACCGGAGTTGAGAAGGCGGGAGGAGAAAGAGAGTGGGAGTGCATTTCAAGGGGTAGTAGGGCAGACAGTAGAGTAGATCTTCTGCTCGGGGTAGGACATCGACGCCGGCTGTGTGCAAGAATCAATTCGCCCGCGCCGCTTCACTTACAACGCACAGTACACTTCAGGCACCTGAATTCCATATGAGCACTGGCGTAATACTAACGGAATCATACGGACACTCACGAGATGCCCATCCCAGCGCATGATATGCCTCGCGAGCGGCTTCCTCCTTGGCGAGTTGCTTGCTCATACCCGTACCAATGCCCTTTTCGATCCCGTTGACTGTAAGACGGATTGTTAGCACGCACTAGCAGATCAGCCCACAAAGTCAGAACTCACCGACACACAATATGGTCCAATGCCCGGCGTGAGCAGGTCCCGAGAATGTCGCCGGGTATTGCACCGCGAGACGACGTTGCTGCGCCATCTGGTTGAAGAGCGGGAGGAATGCAGAGTGCGGTTGCGCGGGGTTGAGGAAGTTCTGCATCATAGGGAGAGAAGGGGGTGCGCTCGCGGGTGGTGGCGGGGACGGAGGGGCCTGCTGCTGATCGTACACAGAAGGCTGAGGAGCCTGCGGCCAGTAGTCTAGCTGAGGCTGAACAAGATCCGCGCCCATCCCCATGCTGGGCTCTACCTTGACTCGCTTGTACTCGGGTTCCGAGGCAAGAACCGGTTGAGTCCTTGATGGGGCCTGGGGATCAACAAGGAGTCCGATCCAGTCCCGGACAGCCTTGTAGCCTGCCCCGACGAACACCGCGCCGACGTACGAGTTAAAGAGGACGCGAGTTTCCTGCATTAGATCAGGGACAAGACAGTAGGGGCCATGCATGGAACACAGACATACCTCTGGGCTGCTTAGGTCGACTTCCGAGGTATGGCGCACCTTCTCCCTCCACCGGTAGCCGCAAACCCAGTTTTCTACAAACTGCTGCAGCTGCGTATCAGCCTGTTTGTGTATTCCGTGAGCATGTAGGGGCGATCCCAAACCAGTAGCGATACGCACCTCTAGCTCGTCCGCCTTCAGCATAGGCCACTTGTTGAACAACACATCGGTGTACGCCGCTTCTAGAACCTTGCCACCCAACACCTGAAGCTGCCGCTGCCCATCGTCATAAGGAGAGTCGCTGAGAGCAGTACCAGAGTTCTTTTTTGTACAATGTACAAAGACTTGGAGCATCGCTTCACCGTCGATTGTGGGAGCAGGGGGGAGATCAGAATCCACCGAGGGTGAAGCTGAACGAGAACATTTCGGGGTGGGGGAGGGGCTGTGAGGTTTTGCTGGTGCGGAAGGAGAGGTACACCACGCTAGAAGGGATGTTAGAAAGCGGGTTGCAGAGTGATCGCTCGCCGCTCCCGGGTTCATCGTGGCAAGCATAGGAGAGTTGAGAGAACAACGTTTCAGCGCTTTCGGGCGCGGGCAACGCCCGGCTGGCGCGTCCCTGAAAATGGAAATGTAGATTCTGGTGTTCGAGAATCGAATGAACTGAAGGCGTGCACGGGAGGTACCATAACATCACACTATCTAGAGACACCGTATCATACTGCAAGCTGGACACCCTTGGATTGGTACTAAGCAGGAGCTGCAGGGCGCAGACCCGGGGTATCTGTAAGAATGGTCGGCTGCGCCTGCTCAGGAGAGGGGCGAGCAGCTCCACTAACAGTTGTAGGTACAGACGAGGATACGCGCAGATACAACCTCATCCCCATTGGAGGTCCTCGCCGACGAGTCCACCGAGTCCACCGACGGTCACCGGTCACCCCTGACTTCCGGCCGCTTCCGTCCTCGAGATCTGGTCCGGGCGCGCTCCGCAGGCCGCGGGTCATCTCCCGCGAGCACGGCGCACCGGAGCAGCAACGCATTTCGCCGTCCGTCGGGCTTGTGCCATGGTCAGCCGAAGATGGTTGATGGCGCCTCGTCGTCCCGGGGAGCCCTTGGACGTCGGAACGTATTCCGCCACGCCGCCGCCGAGCATCATACGGAACTCGGTGCCATCCCCTGAAGGGTCTTATCGACGACCTTCGCGGACGCTCTTCACGGCCTCCGCGTACGCTATGCTGCCGATGCTGCAAGACTGAAACTCCACCTCGTTGCAGGCGTGAGTGTGCCAGTCTGGCGGCCGAACACGAACTCGATCTGCCTGAGCTCCTCGGCGGTGTACCGTCTTTGCCTTGTACATGTCGTTCCACGACGACGAGGAGAGCGGCCAGAGCGTGCTCTCACGTCAGATATCGTTGGCGTTCCTCGCAGGTGGCCAGCTGTTCGCACCCCAGCCACACGCATGTGCCCGGAACTCGGAGGTCGTGCACTGCAGACAAGGCGGAAGTCAGTGTACAACATCGGAGAACAGTCCGCGCTGCAGCGACGTACCGTGTGCGCCGACACTGCACGACGCGAGGGCGGCATCGGCGTCGTCCCCGCAGCGCAGCGGGAGGGGCGCTCCGATCGGGGTGCGCGTGCGACGAGGAGGCCGGACGAGCGTGGGTCATGTTCATGCCCTGTTCGCGACATATTGGAACGGGGCAGGGCACGATACCGCATCGCCGGGGAAGTCTCTCCAGCACCGATGCAGGCCGGGAATGCTAGCGGCGAACGAGAATTTCCATGTTTTTGCCGAGCGTGGCAGGCGCCCATGAGATGGTGGAGAACGGTCAGAATTCGACCTCCTCCAATTTGCACGAAACTCACAGGGCGACTCATTCGCCGGGGCTCTCGTTTCTCGCAGGGTAAGCCGGGGTCGGTCGGGGAGATTTTCAAACGTGCCCCAACGGGAGCCAACGCAGCGGGACGTGGTAAAGTAGCGTTGCGTGTATGAAATAGTTGATCGGTAGCTTGAGGAGGTGGCACCACTTGAAAGACGTCAAACATGGACCTGCTCCGCACGAAACTCACCATGTACTACGCGGTGCGCCCAAGCGCTGGGTGACTTTGCGGAGGACGGGAACTTCATTGCGTGCGTCCGGCCTGCAGTCGCCTCGCACCTCGGGTGCTGTCCGGAACGTGTTTGCTTGTTTAGGCTGCTTTCAGCAGCCAGTGAGAGCGCTCGGCGGGTACTGTGGCCCCCTGGTGCGTAAGTTATTGCAGGAGGGTGAGCCTGACCAGGCACCTTCCTTTTTTGGACGCGATGATAACACCGGCGCTTGTCACAATCTGTTAGATAACGGCGCGCCCCAAGCGCCCTCCTGCCTTATCGAGCTCGCTCCCCGCCCTCCCGCTCGTCGAACGCGCCGCCGCCGCCCGCCGCCGTCGTGCTCGCGCGCGTGCCCGCGGTCGCTAGGATCACATATGCCTCTATCTATTACTAATTCGCTGCGATTAACACTGTACTAGCCTGACATTATGCAACCCTTTTATACTGTCGGAGGTCGGCTGTGAAGCTAAGTACTGTTGAGCACTCCGAGCAGCCTGGCTCGGAAGTCGGACTACGCCACAAGATCAAAAAATGAAACTCCGTAAGCATGCTCGAAGATGACTCACACAACGTCTACCTCGCATTCAACCACAATGTCTAACCGGAAACCAAGAAAACCCGGTCGAGGGTCGAAGCCGCCGGCTGCTCGAGGAGTCAAGTTCATCAATCTCTCTGCAGAGGAGGCTCGGGGCGACACTGTACCTCTCACTGCCACTCAGAAAGCGAGTCAGGTGTACCTCAGCAAGCTATACCAGTCGCAGAAGCAGCATGATGAGCTCCGGAAGCTGTATGAAGAAAAGAAGACCACAGACCAGTCCTATGAGCTGAAGGATGAAGAGGCCCAGATAGCAGCAGCATCCTGGCTGGCCGCCGCCGGGCTGGAGCTCGATGCACGGAAGGGGTTAGGGAATAGATGGACCATCTGGTGGACGCAGGGGAGTGGGGAGAGGAGCGGCGAGGAGGTCATCCGTAAGCTATTCCAATGGTGCGTGCACTCGATCCAAGCCTGCAGAATATTAGGTTAAATCAGGGTTGAATAGCGACTGCGGCTACTCACACGAGTCCCGGAATACCAAAAGCAGAAAGAACCCGGTCGACTTCACCGGTTGCCTAGCACACGGCGAGGTCATGTATCAAAAGCACACGGGGAAAGTGCTGCTGATCCGCGGCTACTTCGAGCACAACCAGCCCTGCAGGGACGCGTTCCTGGCTCGGATTCCGCCGATCCCCCTTCACCCCTCTGTCTTCGAAGTCGCTCTCAGGCAGCTCCGTAGCGGCGCGGAACTCACTGACGTCCAAGACACAAACCGCAAGATGTTCCATGCGTCCGCATACTCCGGCCAGCCACTCGACATGCGGCAGTCCGTCCACCGCTGGCTCCTCCGGAAGAGCGATACACGATCCCTCTACCGCCAGTTCAATCGACTCCGAGGAATAAACGTCGTTCACGCCGCACACGTCAACGTCGACAACTGGCTCGACCCAACCAGTCCCGCATACAACCCTGCCTTCGCCGCAGCCGTCTTCCACTACTCAGCGCGAGCAACGCAAGACGACCGCTTCGAAGTCTGTATTGCCACAAAGGAGATGCACGAAGCGGCGTGGAAGTACGCACACGAGTCACAGATAGTCTTGGACGGGACGTTCGGCTTGTGCGACAAGAAGGTCCTCCTGTTCATCGTCATGGGCGTGGACGAGAAGAAGCGCGGGGTACCTCTGGCTTTCCTCCTGTTCTCTGCGCCTTCGGGAAATCAACAGACCTCGTCTGGGTACAACACAGAGATACTCACCCGCCTGCTCTCACGGTGGCGGACCTCGCTTGGGGTTCGCAGCGGGGTGTCGTTCTCGCCGCGCGTTGCGATCACGGACACGGACCTGAAGGAGCGTGGAGCGCTCTTGAACGTCTTCCCCGACCTCTGGCTCCTACTATGCAAGTTCCACCTCCGACAGTCCTGGCGCAACCATCGCGCTCGAGTCCTCAAAGGAAACTCGCCCTACCATGACGATGTCCGCGCTCGTCTTCGACGTCTCGAGCTCTCCCTCATCGAAACGACGGCGTACAAAGACGCGCACGCTCTTGTCGCTGCGGAACGCGCGTACTTGGAGGGCTTGCGGGCGGCCGCCAACGCGCCTGTCGAACAGCGCTCTTCCGCTGTTGGCGGGATCGAGCATCTGGAGTACCTGTCTGGCTACTGGCTATCAGAAGCTCTGTGGCGCAGCTGGTCAGAGTATGGGCGTCAGGCAGCTGCTCGGCTGCTCGGCTGCTCAGTCGACGGCGTCCTGCCCACTACCAACCACCTGGAGTCGTTCAATGGCGTCCTCAAGCGGAAGCATATCCGCAGGTGGCAGCGCGGCGGGCGACGACTTCGGCTGGACGTCCTGCTGCACATTTTCGTCTTCTCAGTCCTGCCATCGATCTTCGAAGCACGGGCCCTCGAAGCGGCAGAAGATGAGCGGACGGACACACTCATCAAGCGCTTACCTGGTGGCGAGGCCCTGCTTGAGCAGCGCGCGGCGTCCGCGCTCGAGCTCGGTGAGCACGGTGCTCATAGGCCCTCACATGTGTACGCCTACATGCCAGACGACACGGCGCGGGAGGAGAACGCTAGGCTCCTGCTCAAGGAAGGACAGATCAGCGTCCCCACGTTCCAGGATCAGTCGCTCACCTTCGAGTTTGACTGTTTCTCCTCCTTGGCAATGGTTCACGATCTGGCGCCACTGGTCTACACGGTCTCCATCGGGCTGGGCGGGTCGGCGCGATGCTCCTGCCGAGATTTCTGTACCCGGGATGGCGCTGCGTGCAAGCACATTCGCGCGGGTTTGCTGCGGCTCGACGGGCTCCGAGAAACTGGCCTGCGCATCCCGGTGATCAGTATCCCACGCACGCGTAGTGAAGCACGTACCCTGTACGGCGCCGAGCACGGAGTCCCCTCTACGGAACCGGACAATGGCAACGCCGTAGCTGCAACCCGGACCCGCCAGGATGCCAGCCCCCAAGTCACCCACCCGAGCCCTTCTGGGTCCTTGTCCCCGGCGTCCCGAGCCGCGCGCTTCATTGAAGCAGTCTTGTGCGAGTCCGGGGACGCGTTTGCTACGCCTGCCAGTGCGGATGGCCGGTTTGTCACCGAAACGAGCCCCGGCGCACTGTCGGACGTTGAGATGGACACGGCACTAGACAGCTTGGGACCCGACTCTGACTACTTGTCAGAGTCGGAAGAGAACGAGCACTCACCCGCGTTGGACGTCGCCGTCGCCTTGCCAGCTCAGCCTATCGCCGCTACGAGTTGCGCTGTTGCCTCGCCGCAGGGCACCCTCAAGACCGGAGGAGCGTTCGCGAGGTTCCCGGCGGTTATCCCAGCTCCACCATCACTCGCAGCGCCGCCTGGCCACGCTTTGCAGAGGTCCTCGGAGCCCACGGAACGCGCACCCACGCGTCCACCAGGCCCCCTGATGCCTGACGGTGCCACGCTCTCGGCCATCGCAGCAGTACACCGGCAGGTGATGGCCCGCGTCCTGCACGAGTTGGAGTCCGAGGGGCCCAAGCTGCGCGAGTTCTCCGACTTGCTCAAGGGGGTCACCCTTGTGGAGTCGGAGGTTCCTCGCGTTCAGGCTGCGAAGGAGAACTTGGACGTCCTCTCGGAGCAGCTTTCAGTGATGCTCCGTGTGAACGAGGATGACAGGCGCGAGGGAACCGGCACCCATCCTGGGCACTCTCAGGAACTCATCAGTCCTGGATGTGATGTCGCCGGCCCCGCACCGCCCTCTACTCCACCTTGCCGCTACCGCAAGAGACGTGCCTCTTCGGACATGTTTATTCTCCCGCCGTCTCCCGAGAAGTCCCAAAAGCGTCATGATTCTCATAGTATACATTGACCGGTGTGTAGCGTACAAAGTAACGTAAGGCAGTATCACTAAATATATATGTTTTGCTCCTATCTGTCTTCGCAAAGTATACAGTGAGTATACGCGACACTATCGAAGCGACCGCGGGCACGCGCGCGAGCACGACGGCGGCGGGCGGCGGCGGCGCGTTCGACGAGCGGGAGGGCGGGGAGCGAGCTCGATAAGGCAGGAGGGCGCTTGGGGCGTGCCGTTATCTAACAGATTGTGACAAGCGCCGGTGTTATCATCGCGTCCAAAAAAGGAAGGTGCCTGGTCAGGCTCACCCTCCGTTATTGCAAGTTTTGTGGGAGGGAGATCTGAGAAATTGTCTTGGTTAGGGCAACTCGCACCGACAGATGCTGGGATCGCGCCAGGTGGTATCCCCCAGCATTCCGCCCCACTACGGATGCACTCGCTAGACGTCCTTGGGCGCAGGAGGGCGCGGAGGGTGGCGGCAGGGCGGCAGGAGGGCGGCGGGAGGGTGCGGCGTATTGTTCCGGGAGCGAAACGGCGTCCGTCTACGCACTTGTAATCGCGGCAGCAGCCTTGGACATGTACCGTCAATGCGTCCGAGTCTCTCGCGTCGGGGAATTGAGCGAGGCGACCATCGGGAGAAGGTGGCCTAGGTTGAGCACGAGAGCGGGCGAGGCCACTTGTGGCCGTCGCCGTTCCTTGCGCTTGGCTTTACGGAGCGCACTGGGAAACACGACTGGGTGGTGCGGACAGCGAGAGAACAATCTCGCGCCCGTCGTGTGTTGCACTGGATGTCGCGAGTGGTGAGCATCGCAGGCGTCGAGCCGAGCGGAAGATCAGGGATGCGGGCACTCACCTGTGGCGGGAGTCGCCGAGACAGACGGCCCCAGAGGCTAGAATGTGAGCAGCGACTGGGAGCCGCTGCCCGTGTGAGAGGCAGACTGACAGAGCGCGGGTGAGGGACGCGTCAGTAGGGTTGCGCGCGAATGGCAGAGAGAGCAAGAGGCCGATCGGGGAAGATGGGAAAAGCAGGGGGAGACATCCTGGACACGCACAGATTGGCACACTACCAGACAGTGGCAGTCAGCGCTGAAGCACTGAAGAGCTGACGTCACACGCGCGACCCACGCGCGCGACCGTGTCCTCGACTTGCCCTCCCCCTACGCGTAGCTGGCAATGTGCCAGCTGGGGGTGCTGGACGCAAAGGGGAGCATTTGAGGCGACATCGAGGGATGATATCAGTAGACCGTGCGCGGCCGTGCCCCTCTATCAGCCCGGGCCACTACCCCAGGTTTGTTGCGCGTGCGGGCTCGAACCTCCATAGAGTGTGGGCTACTTTGTCCATTGGGGTTCCAAGGTGGGCCAGAAGTACGCACGTACGTTGCAATTGACACTTGGCTTTGAATCAATAAGCATACTGTTCTAGACTTAAGTGCTTCGGATTACAGGATGAAATTCGTTTTGGATGCGGGTGTAGTAAATGTACACATGGTTGTGGATACTGATGCTAGTTCATTACGTGCCTGCGACGAACTGCGACTGAGATTACCAAGGGAGTGTCCTGCCCTGCGAGCCTATACGAAACCGAAGCCCTCTCCCTCGTTGATCGCGAGCAGGAGTTGTCGGAGCATTTCGTACGACGAGTGCTGATGAAGATTGATCTGGCTGAAGCCTATAAAGAGGACAACGTCAGCCGGAAGACGCAGGTCAGATATTCTGAAGACATACATGTATGCGCGCTTTGTGGATGTGCCCGTTGCGAAACTGAACACCTTCGCCCACTCTTCACGCGTGAACGACCTGAGCGCACGCCAGAACCACACGATGACCGAATCCGAACTCGTGTACCTGTTGTACTCCGTCGCCGAGCGCCACTCATCCACGTCGATGTCCGAGGTCCCGGAGATGAGCAGTTTGGTTGAACTACGGCATGTGTCAGCAATTGCAATGTGAAGAGAATAGAGGGTGCTTACGATCGAGATGAGGTCCTGCGGGATGATCTCGTAGAGCCCGGCGGGGAGAGCCTCGATTTGCTCCTTATGGACGAGTGCAGGCGGTAGTTCGCAGACAGCTTCACGAACTCGCGCTTGTTCTCCTGCGTGACTGCAATCGACGCGGCGCCTTCCATAAGTTCCACAAGCTTCGTCACTTCGAGCTGTAGCGCGATGGTGAGCAAGGGTTTAACACAAGAGTGCACCACGACACGTACCTCGTCCGCGTCGACTCTGAAGGTCAGGTCCAGGGGGCTGGGTTGAGGATCAAGATGAGCAAACTATAGCACTCTGGGCCAGCCAATCGACGTCCTTGTAATCCACCGGCTTACCGAGCAGCTGCTTGTAGACGCTGCGCGCGATTTACGCGTCGAGCAGCCATCCGTCATACATCGCCTTCCCGATTACGCGCCCTACGAACTTGGAGAACGAGAGGTGCTCCGGGTTCACCCACGACGCGCGGTTCGGCTGGTACGTGAGCTTGTCGACCGCGTACGGCTGGGAGAGCGCATAGTTCGGGTCGAACATCTGCCGCGCAAGGATCTGGAACCACTCGGACGTGACGCCGCCTGCGTCGACGCCCTCCTCGTCGTACAAGGGCACGCTCTGCTTCCCGTACTTGATCTGGTCGCCCGTCCTCCACACCTTCAGCTGCAGGGTCCCGTGCTGCTCCCGGCTGTGTGCTCATCGGTGAAGCTGCTGGTTGAAGTATTTCCGCTCGTTGTTGGAAGTCAAGTAGGCGCGGGTTGCCCACCAGTAGCCAGAACGAGCCGCTCACGAGTGATGGGTTGTTACGGACCATCATGTCGAGAACCCTGCGGTACGCGTCGGTAAAGCTGACGAAGAGGTCCTCCCTGGACTCGAGCGAGGGCGTCGGAGGAGACCGGGGTGATGCAGAACCACGAAGATGGCGAGTGGCGGCAGCAGACCGGGTCCCGAGGCCAATGTACTTGCAGAAGACCATCAGGGACTCGATCGGCGGCGGCAGCAGCACCGTTGCGATGTGCTCCATCTCTGGCTTCTCCTCAATGACGGAGAGACAGTCTCCGAGACGTTGTTACAGCGAGGAGAACCGGAAGCTCTCGTAGATGCCTTGAACCTTCTCGATGTCAGAGGCGTTACCCGGCATCTTCGGCAAATACATGTAGTCGATCGTTTTCAAGACTCAGAGGAGCTTGGCCTGGTCAGATGATGCGGTAGAGAACTTGGAGGCGATGATCATAGCCAGACTGTAAGGATCTGCGTCGGCGTCACGCAGGGAGGGCTCCGCGAGAGTAGAGTGCAAGCTCTGACCGAACTCTTGCGCGCGAGCTAGAGCTCCGAGGCGATGAAGGGATGTACGAGAGATGCTGAATGAGCGACAAGCTCTGCGCGAAGGTGCGGCCGGAGCATTCACTAGCGGCGAGGACGTTGACGATGAAGCGAGAACATGATGAGGGATATGTGGAGGAATTGCTAGAAGGACCTTCTCCTGGAGGATTGCGGACTGCTTGGGCTGAGCATCGGCTGCTGGGGTCGCTCATGTCACAGCCGCTGGGGCTGCTGTTGTAGCTGGTGTAGCTGGCATAGTGAATGTAGCTGTGCCAGAAGAACAGCAGGCGATGCTAGCTCACCTGGAGGTTGGGGGCAACCTGTTCGGAGGCGCCTGGGGCGTCACAGCTGCCTCACTATTCTCTGCCATCTTGTCCTTCTTGGGCTTCACACCCGCAAGCGGACGAGTCACTGTTGCCAGGAGCGCAACCACGGACTCAACGATGAATGGGGTACGCAGGATCGAGGGGCGGTCGAGAAGGCTGAGCAGGAGCACATAGGGAAGTGCGGGCTGGCTTCTCCTTACCCTCCTCCTTCGACGCGCTGCGGCGCAGGCCGAAGGGGAGTTCGTGTTCGGTGGGGAAGAACAACGACGAAAGCTCGTTGGAGCTGATGATGTAGGTGAGCGGCGAGCGCCTCTAGACAGCAGACTCGTGCCGCCTCCGCCTTCGCCCCCCTCACCCGTTCCGGAGCGTCTCTTCCGCCCCTCATTAACGCTCTCTCCCCAGTGTCGCAATCTATGTGATGTAAAGCGTCAGTCAGAACCTCGGAGCCTTGCAAGCCTAGAACGCACGTACCACCTGCGTTCCGACCCCTCTGCGGCGGAGAGAGTATACCGGCCTACCCATACGCCCAGAGATGCTGCCGGGATGAGCCCGGAACTCCCGCAACACGCTCCGAGAGAGCCGGGAGTGTCCACTCCGACGCCCTGTCGTACCGCCGTTCGCGAGGTCGATTGCGGATCGAATAGTCGAATGTTGAGCGCGAATGGTAGGAGGTGCGCCGTTAATGCTCTCGGGGATAAATTCGCCCCGTGGAGGGCAACGAGCCACCCCCAGACGACCTCGCGGACGTCGACGAGCGCGAGCACCTACTCTGACGGGCTCGAACCAGAGTCCACCGCCCACCGCGTTCTCGCGACTCTGCGTCTGCCACCCGCCTTCGCGTGCCGCCGCGCTGACTTTCCTTGATCCTCGTCTTCTCCCTCCTGGTGAGTCACACCATCTACGCAATAAGATAAGTCAGTGAGAAGCCGAGACCGACAAAGCACCGAGACGGTACGCACCTCCTCAGATTGCAGCTCGTTCGCGGTAGCGAAGACCCTCGACCAGATTAACCAGCCACTGGACGGCGTCGATGTGCGTCCTGCCTGCTCCTGTTGTTCCGCTCCGTGGCCCCTATGAGTGCCCGCACGAGCACTGCATCGGCCCGATGCCGGAGAGGCTGTCCGTGGCTCCCAGGCGTTCGGAAGGTGAGAACTTGGAGAGGGAGCGGCAGTGGGGGCCCTGCTTGGCGCACGGATATGGTCAAAATCGCAAAGAGCGTGCCGGATAGGCCTTCGCGCATTTCGCGGAGAGGAGGGCGCTTATTCGGCCGTACCTCCACTATCTCCCTCTTGAGCTTGCCGCGTACATACGCGTACGTCAGAAGGTGAGTGCCGTATCTGCGGTCTGCGGCGTCGGCACTGTGGATCCCGACCTCCGCGCCCTGCTTCACCTCAACCAGCACGCTCGGAACGGCTCAGCAGCCGTACGGGGCGAAGTGCTGCTCCCATCGCGGACTCGAAGGATTTGACGTGCTCGAGGCCTCGTGTGCGCGGCGCGGAGGCTGTTCGAGCGCTCTATCGCGACTTTAGGTAGATTGAGCAAAGCAGGGTGGCCAGAAGACGAAGTGACAGCCGGCGACGAGTGAATGGCGGTGCGCGAGAGACTTTGCGCATCGAGGCACGCGTTAGCGCCGTGAGCGTGGCGTGTCTGACCACGTCCGCACACGTGCTGACGCGCCGCCCGCTTGCAGCGCACGGCGCAACGGCTTCGCCGTGCTTCGAGCCTGTGAAGCCGCATTTGGTGGTCAGCCTCATCTCAAGGTCGCAAGCAGGGCCAGCGGATTCGGTACGTACCTCGTCTACGCATAGTGGCTGACACGCGAAACATGCCAGGACCTCCCGCCGACACTCTCCAGACCCGCCTTCTACCCCCGGACGGTCGGAATGAACGTCGCGCAGTGGCTATAGGTGCGAGGCGTGGAAACAACTTCGAGTGGTGCGCATCAGGACAGATTCGGGTGCAGCGTGAGATTTCGGCCACGTACCGTACGCGACGCCGCGCCCACGACCGCCCTACACTACACTCGCCCCGCTTGTAATCGCCCTCGTACACGCGATCCAACGGCGCAGCGCCGCCCTGATGCCGCCTAGTGTGGTATAGCACGAATCCACGGCTTCTACAGTATCAGACAGGTCAGCTCGTGGTCGGTAGCCGCAGGAAAGGAATGAGGTACGTACTTGCGACAATTTGAGCTAGTTTACGACCTGACCGTGCCTTCGAGCTTGAATGAAGGGGCTGCACTGCCGTGCCACACGCCGACCAGTGCGTCTGGACAAGCGGGGCGTGTGGGCGGGGACAAACGACGACGAAAGCTCGTTGGAGCTGATGATATAGGTGAGCGCCTCTAAACTAAACAGCGGTGCACGATCAGCTCCGGCACAACATCGTTCTGAGGCAAGGACAAGCAGCCGACGTAGTCGGTGGGGACGCGCTGCTTACCGATAGCCTTCGGAGTGAGCGGAGTAGCGGTCTTCGAGTGACAGACAGACATCTGCGCGAAGCTCCTGTCGATCAAAGCAAGATCGCCAGAAGCATCCTGGAGGATGCTGAGGAGCAGGTTGAACAAGTCCGTGCGAAATTTGCCGTTCTCACAGAGGTTAACGAGCACCTTGTACAGCAGGTTCTTCTTCAGGACGTGTGGGTAGAAGAGAAGCCGGATCAGCGCGGCGAGCGCAGAGTTGTTGATTCAAAACGCGTACCAGGACCCCTCTAATGTCCCCAACACCACATCGAGCGCACTCTGGACTCGTAGTCCTCATCGATATGGCCCTCCTTGAGGGTTGACATCCTCTCAGTATTCTTGCAGCGTGTACGACTGCTGCGGACGACGGTGTCCTCGTCACGCACATGCGCCTGGGGGTCTCTGGTGCCCGCTCTCAGTCCATGGAGCAACAATACGAAGACGGGGTTGATAGCGCCCTGGTAATCCTTCAGGAAGCCGCTGGCCCAATAGGCGTCAGGGCACGTCCAGTCCATGCCTGTCCCGACTTGAACAACGGAGTGGTTGCCTGACCTGGTGATGTGGTCCCCTTCTGGGGCGCACTGCGGGCTAGTCCCGATCGACTATGAAGCTGTTGGGAGGTATGAGTTCGATCGGATGCATGGACGCAAGCAAGCGTCATGGACAACGCATACCTGGGCCACCGCTCGCCTCCTGCACCCTGGTCCCTCTCAGCGGAATTGAGCTGACTCGCCTTGCAGATTGGTGGAAATCTGTGTAGATTACAACTCACGTACTTCCGTACGCCAGATACATTGGAATATCCTCGCATGGACGAAGGCCGGACAGCGAGAGTAGCTGGGTGGGAGTCAAGGGGCGGCAGCGAGTGGCGGTGGCTCGCGGCGCTCATGGATGTTGAGATGAGGCTGAGACTCCTGACACCCCCACACTCGTTACTCGACTTTTATCGCCGTTACAACATGTCTGATCTCTTATACACTCTTGAGATGTCGGAAGCATTGAACGCTCATTTTCTATCCGCTCCAAACCCTTCCCCAAACATCGCTGAATATTTTACCTATTTATGTGTGCAGGACAATGCACTAGGACCCCGAAGAAAGCCGGCTTACTGACGCCCAAGGCTCTCGAGACTCGCTTCCATGTACGCCTGCTTCTTCGGTCTTGGCTATTCGACGTGAGCGTCCTACGAGCGTCCTATATTCACGTCTCGTCTAACCCCATGACGTGCAGCGCAGTGGAACTGCCATAAGAGCTTTGCCGAAGGCCGTTTTCGGAGGGCGATCTTACCAAGTGCGTATTCGGCTCCTTACCCCTTGCTTGAACCACCCACGTCCAAGTCCCCAGAGAAGCCGACAGGCGCATTCCTCCCTGGAACCCGAACTATGCTATGTGTTCTCTCATTTTATGTTCTTGCTTCTCAGCATGACAGATTACTGACGCTGGCTTTCTCAACCGTTACCCAGCCATGCAACCTTTACCCAGCCCACAACTTGAATGACAGTCGTGGGCGCGGAACGTTTGAGAGCAGCATCTCTGTGAGCATCGGGAGCAACCTCCCCGTCATTACTAGCACATACACCATGACATAGGCTGGTCGCCCGGTACCCATGATCCGTTCTTCGAGCAGCGACTCGAGCAGTTGTAGACACTGCGCCCGGCCAAGGCAGCCTATTCGGCCGGGACTCCTCTCTGGCCAAACCTTTGTTATTCGAGCCCGTTGCTCCGCTCTTCGCTCGAAGTGTCAACGAACCGCTGGACAAGACGTGAGGCTCACCATGGAGCGCTTCGGCTCGTCCTCGGACCAGATCGTCGCGCCAGCAAGTCGGAGAAGGAGCAGAACGAGTGCTGCTCATCCGAATCATCTGGTTCGTGTAAGAGAAGGTGACCGACGAGGCGAGCCCGGCTGTTCCGCACGTATCTTCTCAGCCGTTGCCAGGAGGATATTGAGCGCAGTTGGGCCATGAAGGACGCGACGGCAGCCGCTGCAGCGTCGGGGACGGCTTAGTAGGGCAAGGAAGACGGTGAGAGCATGAGAGCATGAGAGTGTGCTGTATTCGGACGAGTACTACTACGTCGCGCGCCGAAGGCGCGTATGCAGTTCATGCTTCAGGTGAGTTGTTCGTTGTAGACGCTTAGGGCGATGACGCTGATGGTCATTCAGGATATCATCGGACTGCGGTGAGCGGAAGGGTCGCCTGCAACATGGCGGGCGCCTCTACTACGATCGCAGCGCTCCGCAAGCAGGTGAGGCTCAGATGTCGTCGTCTTCGCGTGTACCAACCCACCATTTAGACCGAGAAGACTGCTTCGGAAAGGGACGCCATGGACCGCTCCATGAGCACGTCTACGGCTATGAAGTCGCTAGTGGGCCGCCCGCGTTCGGTCAACAGTCGACGCGAAGACGCGGGTGGCCGAGGACACGTCCACGACCTCGATCATCGACAAGCTTGTGTCTGAAGGTGGAGGCGGTCTCATTCTAGAGGGCCTCTATTGCAGCAATAGTACATTCATTCAACGGTGCTCTCGAGTAATAGTACATCACGGGTGCCAGAAATGATGGTTTTATCCTCCTCCGCCTCTCCTCCGCCTCTACGTGTTCATGTACGCGTCGTCCCTACAAGGTGTTGTACTCGTTGCTTGCTCCGAGCAGCAAGGCGTGGATGTACACGTCGAACTCCGTAGTCTTGCCATCGCCGCCACCGCCATCGCCGCCAGTGCCATCGCCGCCATCGCCGCCAGTGCCTTCGCCGCCGTTGCCTTCGCCGCCGTTGCCTTCGCCGCCGTTGCCACCCTCGCCGGTGCCATCGCCGCTCATCACGTAGCGAGCTACATCCTCGTTGATGACGACGTCCATACTCATGGAGCAGGTGTGGAAGCATATCAACTAACCTAATAAAAATCAAATTCCTACGTGTAGAAGTATGAGCATACCGCGTTGTTCGAGCCTCCCTGGTCTAACAGAGAACAGACAAAGTTGATCTAGGGGCAAGCTTAGCGTTCTGTCGGTTGGACACAGATCCGGACTGCTTTACCTGCAGCTTCGGACCATCCTCGTGCAGGGACGCGCGGGGTAAGAATCCAGAGTCGCTGATTGCCCGCAAAAACAGGATAGGTCTGAACGGTTCGCTGATGTTGCCGCTTGGTTGGCCAAACATCTCGTTCTCCGGGTGACCTTTGCCTGCAAGGTAACGCTGGAACGCTTGCATCCAGGACTCGGCCACCCGCTCATAGTGAATGTTCCTGTTGCAATCCGGGTGGTTGTCGTCTATCAGCACTTCATAGGACAGCATCGGGATCAACGAGGAATAGTGCAACACGTGGCGGTTAGCACACAATCCAGCGATGATCTGAGAGACAGGACGGTTTTGGAACGTCTGGTGGATTGTCAGCATAGCCAGAAAGCATCAAAGCGGAGCTGTGAAGCTCACCTCTAGTAGCGTGCTTGTCACCAGTCTTCCAATGTGAGACTTTTCCAGGCGATTGTGGTTGAGTCCGTCACGAAGGGCCCCGAAGATCGGATGCATGACCTCGCGTGTTTGGAAGAGAAGTCCGGATGCAAGAGGGACACTGAGATCCTCCACAGCAGCGGGAGACAGGTTCCTGATGTGAGCGATCTATTACCAGCGATTAGATATTCAGTCTTAGCCTGCAAAAAGTTATCTGAGCGCACCTGAGTGTTGGGAATAAACTCCATGATCATATTCATAGGATCACGTCCCAGGTGGACGTCATAGACGAGATTCTCTGGAGCCGTGGTCGAGGGGATCCGAGGGGGTGGCCAGGTCGAAAGCCGATTGGCTAGCTCAGGAGCTACGGCGGAAAGAAATTCTCGGTCCATGGCGGCCTCCAGACCATCGATGAGGAGAACCAGGAGCATCGGCGAGACAGGAAGGAGGTCTTGATCCCAGAGAAGCGCAAGCCTGAGCATAATGCCGCATGCCTTGAAGTAGGCAAGGTCGGGATGGGTAGTCCTAGTCCCCGGTATGAGAGGGGTGTAGTAATCGTCCTCAGATGTCTTGATCCATCGGGTCCCGTCCTGGAACATGATTCGCATCGCTGTTCCAAAGACAGCGCGCAGAGGGCCAGGACCAATGGCTTGAAAACCACTGATAGAAGAAATCAGCTTCAGCTCTTTCTAGGGTAGAGCGACTCATGACGATGGGAATTTGGGCTCACATCGTGCAGCGTGGGTGTCGTGAGGGGAAATTGGCCTCCGAGAAGTACATGATTTCGACGGAATCAGACTCGCCGATGTAGTCCGCAACTGAATGCCCCAAAGCGACCTCATTGGCTGCGCGGAGGAGAGCCCTAGCTGCGCTTTCTACAGAAGGGGCTTCTATCCTGATGCTATGGGCTGGGTGGAGAGGTTGAAAAGATCGGAGGTGCGCGAGCCAACCCTGCGTCTCCTGCGCGGACCTCTGAAGGTACGACAAAGCACCGGCCAGTGAATGAGCGTCGGCCGTGGTAGTGATGGCAGACCTTGTCCCAGCAGAGCCTGTAGAGCGGGAGGGCTGCGGAGTGGAGGCTGCTGTAGGGCGCGACAACACTGTGGTAGGCGATGTGGTAGGCGATGTCGCGGCGGCTGCAGCGGCCGCCGTGCGCACAGGCTGAGTGATATTGATCGACGGCCTGGGCGTGGCAGGTGCTGACGGCGTTCTGAATGCGACAACTTGTGCTGGTGCTGGCGTCTGGATACGTAGCACAGGCTCGGCTTCGACGAATGGCGCTGGCAGAGCGAAGCGCACTGCGGCAGAATGTTCACCTGACCCGGAGATGGAGGGCTCATGAGATTGTACTCCGGATGAGCGTCCACCCAAGCCAGAGATGGAGGTCTCGGAAGCTGCTATGATCTGGGGGTCAAGCTCCCAGTTGTCGTCGAAGAAGGGAGAACGGGTCGTCGGGGTGGGTGCAGATACGAAAGGACCTCCGGGTGCGGGCGCGTGGATGACTCCTGGCAGTACAGAGCTTGATGCTGCATAAGAAGACGACGAGGACTCGACTGCTGCTGCTGCCACCACATGCTGCTGCTGAGTGTCGCAACCAGGAACGCAAGACACATGGCCTTCTTCGTCAACAACGACTTGTTTGGTTGGCCAGGCCCGTAGACCCAGACAGAGATGGAGGGAGGGGTCCTGGTCAGGACCGACATGGAGGGAGGGGTCAGGGCCGACATGGAGGGAGGGCCCGGAGGGGTCAGGGCCGACATGGAGGGAGGGGCCAGGCCCGGCCGAATCCTCAGGCTGGGGACTCTTCAACGGTCCTATCACGACCCGCCGCACGGGAGCTAAACATAGGTGTGTCAAAATTCGCAGACGTGAGATTCTCAGAAAGTGCTCACCGATGACAATGATTGCCTTGCTGGCATTGGGAGGAGCCTGAGACGGAATTCGCTTTGCGTGGCGCTTCATGGCAGAGACAGAGAGTTCGCTGGAATGAGGATTGTCCGCGGATTTGAGGATGGCGCCGCTACTACCCTTCCTGGCCGCGTATTCCGGCATAAGGAACTTCCATGCATGATCGAAACTGGTGAAGTCGCGTGTCGCCTCAGGGAGAACGGATAACCCCTCGACATTGCGCAGCTCCAGGCCAGCCCCCTTCATGTGTGCGGAAAGCGGGTCTGCCAGCAAGCGTCCGATCAAGGCCACAGGTCTCGCCTGGATGGTGATATCGAAGGCTAGCCCCATCGCCTTGAAGCCTCGCACAAATTCGCTCGCTGCGGGGCTGTCCGATGGCGCACGAAGGCCATGCTTCTGCCGGAAGTACCCGCCGGTTTGCGTATAATCACTGCAGCAGGGCTTCTCAGAGGTGTCAGACTGTGATCGTTTCCGCAAAGACCGAAGACCGTGGCACACTCACATCCTCGGTGTGAATACAAACGACAAAATTATATGTCACTATGTTTTTGCTGCCGCCGCCGCGCTCGGTGCCGGAGCTCGACGTCGATGCAAAGGGACCTGTGGAGGAGCTTGCACCAGGAACAGCGGGCGGCAGCGAGTAGTTGTTGTTGTAGATTCCGTGAGTCCTCCCTGTGCGACCGGTGTCCGTAGTAGGCCAGTGCTGCAGCGAAGTCGAGGTGCTGGCGGACTCCGCATAAAGCGGTGATGCTGATACTCCACGGCGGCCATTAGGGCGGCCGATGACGGGAGCAGGGGCGGCAGTGGGAGCAGGGGCGGCGGCGCGAGAGCCGCGAGAGCCGTGAGAGGCGGCTATAGCAGAGAGGGAACCTTGGAGGCCGGGCGGCGCGCTCCAAGGGCTAATTACAGAGTTGCCATGTACCGTTCGCGGGGGAGGGGCGAAGGTAAACCCAACCGAAGATGCGGGGGCTTGGACTTCTACTGGAGGGGTAGCCTGGCCACTGTTGCCGCTTGCGCCCGCTCCAGCGGGAGCAACAGGCGTACCGCCGCGCCGCGGGTCAGCCGACTCGAGGAGCCGGTGAAGGTAGTATGGCTGTCCACAGAGGCATAGACCGCGCACTGCTTCCGCAATGTCCCTCGTATTTGCATTTCTCTGAAGCTATCAGTAAGTACAGCTTCTTCAAGTTGACAGTCTCGCTCGAGTCTCGCTCGAGTCTACTTACAGGACTATAGAGGCCTGTGTCGGTTCCGTGGCACTGGCGAGCCGTCAACTCAACCCGAGCGGGCGCAGGGCCGTGTTCAAGGCCAGTATGCCCGCAGGCGCAGTCCTCTTGAGTCCGAGTGAATGCATCTGGCTCGACGAGCTGGCTGCTCGGCTGCCAGTGGCTTTAGTAAATGGGTAGATAGCTAAGCATCACGGAGTGAAGCTTACCGGAATCGGGTAGAATAGAGGGCATGTGCATCTACGGCAACTGGTAGCCATAGCTTCCGGTGACGCCTAGGGGCAGCGAGAGTGGAAGCGAGAGAAAAGAGGGAGAGAAGGAGAGACGAGTGCGGGCGGGCTCTTTATACCTGAGAAATGTCAGGGCTCTGCTGGCCCTGACGGATCACTTGCACAAATCTGACCATGCAACCGAATGCGAAGTCCGAGAGATCGAGAGCATGCGCTACATTGAAGCAACACAACTTCATGTGGCACGGGAGTAGAACAAGTAGAACCGCTCGAACTTCTCAATCCCAAAACGGCGATGCGAGCGGTGTAGCCAGGCGACCATTATCGGAGTTTGTAAATGTGAGTGACTACTCTAAGCGGAGTTGCATAGCTGTTAGTCGAATAAGAAAAGACACATGAAGCTTTTGCAACCGAGACACCGGTGAAGTATGAATATATGTACTCGATCGCAAGGACCCTGGCATGAACACCAAAACATGAAATTTGTACTCGAAATACATCAGGGTCATACGAAACAAGCAGGGTCGAAAGAGGACGGCTGAAATTGAATGATTTTGTCCTGCGTCCAACAATTTTGTCCGCGGGATCCCCTCATAATGTCGAGAACCGGTATATTTCGAGATGCAACGTTATACAGGCAAAGATGCTGTCGGCCCACAGCTTATAGGCAGCTGCGGATCGCGAGGGTTGGGAGGCGAGTGGGGTCGTGAGAACAGAGTTCGAGTCGCTCAATGTAACGAGGTTTACACAGGCGTATAAGCCAGATGTAGCAAGTTTTACACGCGCTTCCACGCCATACTAATGGGGGGGTCTAGCACCATACAAACACTTCCGCTTATACTAATAGCTAGTACTAGCTTCGATGATAGCCCTTCCATCTCCGTGCTTTACAGTATCCAACCCAACCTTTCCCTTCCGACCCTGGTCCAGAACGCGAACACAAAGAAAAGACCATCAAGATTCAGAGCAACTAGTACAGCAGCAGACAGGAATGCAGCCCGATGTACACGAACCCCGAGTTCGCCCCCCTCTCACACACAAAACTCAATCAGCAGGCTAACGTCGTTGCCCCCGCATGCCACGATCGCGCCAGGCTGGTCGTCCGGCGTGTGCATCGCGGAGCTGCAGTTCGCGCTCGCGCACGTCTGCCCGAACCCGGAACACGTGCCGAAGTAGCGGAACGAGACCGAGCCGACGTTGAGCGCGTGCGGCGGGATGAGGCTGATGTCCGCGAGCGACGTCGGGTGAGCGACGTTGAGCTCGACCATCGCGCAGTTCATCCTGGACGTAGAAGCAGTACGGTCCTACAGGCGGAAAATGTGCCAGCGTTAGGAGATTGGCGATCCCAAATCCGAGATAACTCGAAGGAGGGCCTTGATGTCGCGAACCCCCTTGCCTGGGAGCACGCTCAAGCGGCTCTCCCCAGCTGACGATGGGTCAGTGCGGCGGGGTGGTATTGCGGGACGCCGAGTAATCCGAGTATACAGTCTGCAGTGAACATACCGTTCCATCGCCACCATCGTCCGCCATTCGCTGCATGGTCAGTGCGACACCGTTCCTTGAAGCCGATGCTCTACGCGGTTCCCCTCACGCCGTGGATAGGATCACTGCTCTAGCACTCTACCATATACCCGGCTGCCGAAGCTATGAGGAAGTTGTAAGAAGACATGTGTCAGACGCATGCTCCAGGCACATGAACTCGATGGACGTACAGCGACTGCGGCGGGGAGGTATCTGAGCGCGTGCGCCTCCATTGCCGTCACGGACGACGGCATATTCCTCCCAGGAAACGACGACAGAGTGACGCGGAGTCCAGAGCTTGATGGTTTCGAGCGAAGGGCTCAGAGCGTCCGCGATCGCATCCGCAGCGGTCTGTAGAGTGATAGCGAAGGCCTTCATCTCCGCGGTATCATAGCCGTACGCATTCCCCCTCCGGCCCGGTACCGGCTCAGGCCAACGCGGTTTGGGCGTATGCGGTAGATCTAAGAAAAAGGCAAGCGTACGCAGGCGTGAAAGCGCAGCCAGAGCCTCGCAGATGCGCTCCTGCCGCAAAACGCACATCAGAGGCCGTCCACTAGTAGACACAAACAGGGAACGCACCAGCGGGACCTGCGCTTCTTCCGATGCGCGATGTCGCATCACTTTCAAAGAGCTCAGGGCGGGGTACGCCGTCCCTATGTGCGATAGCAGTTCGTCGTCCGCGCTGTCTTCCCGGTACTCGAGCTCCAAGGAAGATAAGGCAGGGAGCCGGCAACGCTGCAGGATGGACAGCAACTCCGAAGACCGCACGAGCGGCCACTGCCATCTCGCGTCCTTCCGAACGCTGTTTCCCCAGCCCCTCCACTTGACGTCCGCAAGATGGGAGACGTACCGAAGCGAAAGGCTGCGAAGGCCCGCAGGCAGCGCGCCGTATACGCTGTCGCCGACCTGCGGGCAGGTGAGGGTGAGGTGGAGGAGGCCCTGCCAGGGCCACTCCGCGACGTGCCCAGGGGGCCAGAAGGAGCGGGGCGGAACGCCCTCCGGCTGTCCGAGCTTCAGCTCAAGCCGCTCCAGGCAGGGCATGCGGGCGAGTAAGGATATGAGGGGGAGCGGAGGGTCTCCGACGGGTCTATACTCTCCTCGGAGGCG